>CAUYRT010018592.1:0-14332 GCA_963574885.1 Lepilemur ruficaudatus | reverse complement strand
CTGCTGGCACTCGGGGACCAAGCAGAAGTTTCTGGCGGAATCAGCTTTTCAACTATCAGAGGCACAGCGAGCACTGACAGCAGCCCCTCCCCGAGTCTCCGCGTGAGCACATCCCCAGCTTCTCCCAGAAGCCACCCTCTCTGCTCTCCTGCTTCCTGCAGGCCCCAAGTCTTGTCTGGAGTTCTCCCCCTGGCTTCTCTGGGGACCACCAGCCGCTTGCCACAGCGGGAGCCCCACACACGCACACTCTTTCCCTCATGCAGGCGCGGACACTCTCTGAACGCCCGCCAGGCCGTGCACCCGGAGACCAGGATGCTCAGGGCGTCCACTCCACAGGGTAAAATCGGGGAGGGGCTCCATCACACCTGCTTGTTAGGAAGGGCACTTTGGCCACCAAGCCTGGGGGATTAATTGGAGAAAACAAGCATTCAACAAGCACTTAGGTACTGCTCCTAACAGACTGGGGGCCAGGCACTGGGGACACAGAAAATGAGAACTTCCCTAGGTGCAGTGGCAGTTTATCGACACTCCATCCCAGTGCTCCGGCTGGCATTATTTTTTCTCAGTTTGATGCATCTGCCCAGCACTCACGATTTACTGGGGAGGACAAGCACGTCAGTGGGTGCAGTGTGGTGAAATGGATGTTCTGATGTCATATTCCAGGGGAAGTGAGGTACCAGGGAGCAAGTCCAAGGAAAGCATCACGGACTCAGCCAGAACCTGGTGAATCAAAGTAAAACAGGTGATTAAGCAGCATCCTGCAAGTGTCTGTTGTACCGTGCGTACCAAGGAGAATCCCTGCCTTGAAGGAGTTCACAGTCTAACTGTAAAGATACGTATTATACATTTTAAGTTACATATGTCATTATATGTATATATTATAATATATATGTGTGTATATAATGCATTGTATATGTTATATATGTTATAATTAATATGTTAATATAATATAGCTTGTTATTATGTATTAGATGTGCAGATGGTGTCGACTTATGATGGCTGGACTTACAATGTGTCAACTTCACAATGGTGTGAAGGCGATACCCATTCAGCAGACAGTGGTAAGACATTTTCTCATGATGCTGTGTGCAGCAGTTGCTGCAGGTCCTGGGTAGTCACGTGATCATGAGGGCAGACAACTGATGCTCTACAGGTTACTGTGTGGCCGAATGATTTTGCCCAGCGTAGTCTAGTGGAAGTGCTCTGAGCTTGTGTAAGGTAGGCTAGGCTAAGCTATCATGCTCTGCAGATTAGGTTATTAAATGCACTTATGACTTACAATATTTTCAACTTATGATGGCTGTATCTGGAGGTAACCCCATTATAAGTCGAGGGGCATCTATATTATAATGTTATATATATATTATATACATATATAATTTTCCAAAGGGCTTTGCAAGCCGTATGAAGGCATCTAAACCTTAGTTGGAGAGTACTAGGGAGCCACTGAAGTTCACATGGGAGGGAAAGGCACAGCTTGTGTTTTAGAGACTCTGCTCTGGCTCAGTGTCAGAAAGGCCAGGGAGTGACAAGACTGAGGGCCCTGGGTGTGGGGGGGGGCTAGGCTGGCTATGCCTAGGCTGCCCCAGGCATTTCTCAACACCCTTTACAGACAGACGTGCAGAGCCTGGCTCGGAATGTGGGGTGAGCAGGCGGGCTCCCGTCCCTAGAGCTCACCTTCTCTGCCTTACCTGCCCTTTGTGGAGTCAGGTGCGAAGGCTGCAGACTGGCCCTGTTCGGGACTCTGTGGAGAAGGAGGTTTTTGCTATTAAAACCTCAGCCTTCTTCCAAGAGGGTAGAAGGGTGCTGAAGAGGAAGGAGTGCCTTTTGTCACACTGCACGTGCAAACAGAGGCTGGTCGGGGGTGAGAGGAGAACCCAGGGGAGCTGACACCTCTCCCTGAGGGGCCAGGACACACTTGGGATTCCTGGGGACTGGGGCCGGGAGGAACGATGGAGTGGGGAAGGGTCGAGGGGGGTGGACGTGAGCCTGCGGCCAGTGTGGGACCAAGCAGCTGCGGGGTGCTCCTGGTGGGGAGGGGCTGGCTGGCTCCCGGGAGCAGGACTGTCCAGCGCTGCTGGCGCTGCTCTTGCCGTGGCTCTTAGGCGCGTCAGCACTGTCAGCACGAGAGCTGCTCCCGCTGGGCTGGGCTTCAGGGACGCGACGCTCGATGGCACGGTGGAAGGTGACCCTGCAGTGGGAGCAGGGGTTTGGAGCAGAGGGACCCAGGGAAGGCACGCCTTCTGGAAAGTCGTCTTGGAAATCCACCAAGCACAGGATGGGGCTTTGGAAGCTGTTTGTCAAAGTATCTTTGCTGCTTGGGAAAAATGCTCACACATTTGTTTCCAGACTAGAATGTTTTCTTCAGTGATTCTGCACAGACACAGCCCGGCCTTACGGCTTGAGCACCACAGGGGAAGAGGTTTTTTTTTTTGAGACAGGGTCTCGCTCTGTCCCCCAGCTACAGTGCAGTGTCGTCGTCATCATAGCTCACTATAACCTAAAATTCTTGGACTCAAGCGATCCTCCTGCCTCAGCCTCCCAAGTAGCTGGGACTACAGGTGCATGCCACTACATCTGGCTAATTTTTCTGTTTTTAGTAGAGACAGAGTCTTTCTCTTGCTCAGGCTGGTCTCAAACTCCTGGGCTCAAGTGATCCTCCCGCCTCGTCTGCCCAGAGTGCTAGGTTTACAGGTGTGAGCCACCGCTCCTCAGGAAAAGGTTTTGTTCTGGAGTTAGGACACTGAGCTAAGGCGCAGTGAGTCAGGGGCTCACACTCCTCCCAGGCTGGCCCCTCTGCAGCTTTGACCACAGAGGCGCCCCTGGCCCTGATCCTGGCTGGGGACCCAGTCCTCTGCACAGGGACCATCCCTGGCTGACAGAGTCCCCACAGAGTCCCAGCCTAGAGCCTGGGCAGAGCCTGCCCTTCCACCCCCACCCCTGCCACTGGCAGAGACCAGGCTTCCTGAAGAGGGTGTTTGTTCTGACTCAGAGAAACATGTTCAAGGCTCATTCCCTTCAACTCACCTGGCCATAGACTGACAGGTCTGATGGGGGGGGAGGGACCAGTGGGGCTTGGCTGGACCCACCTGGCCCAGGGAGCAGTGGACGCCTGTCCCTGCCCTGCTTTCTCCTGACCCTATGTCTGCTTCTCTCCCCGGTCTCTTTCTCTGGCCTCTTTCTCTAGCCTCCCTCTCTGCTGTCCACTTGGCCTTTTCCTTCCTCAGGCTCCTTTCCAGTCTCTCTGGGCCTTTCTCTGCCACTGTCTCTCACGTTCCCTTCTCTGCCCTCCCCTCTGTCTCCTCACAAACCCACAACAAAGGGTGATGTCTTTTAGAAAACAACCCAATTTGCTCACAAGCAAGATTCCCAGAGGCAGCTCTCAGCCCTTGTGCTGGGTGGGGGGTGAGGGAGGGTCGGCCCCTGGGCACTGTGACCCAGCCAGCCAGTGAGAGCTGCTGGGGGCATGGGAGGACCCAAGGCTAGAAGTGATTTGGAGGGAGAATGTTCAGAAGAGTTTTCAGTTTCTGTCATTTGACCTCGCCCACCCCACCAGCTGCAATAGTAAAAAATAAACGCTCAATAATAATTATTATTACAAAGGTCATCATTTACTGCTGTGTGAGCCACCGTGCTAGCTATTTTTGCATAGCATCATATTTAACCCTGACAACAGTCCTACAAAATTGTCCCATTGCCCTCTTAGCAGATGAGGAAACCAAGGGTCAGAGAAGTCACCCAGCGCTTATGCGGCAGCCCCAGTCTGACACCCTGAGCCCTGCTGTCCTCTGCACTGGGAGGGCTGTCCTGCTGATTGCTTTTGCTATGGAATTTGAGGAACCTGGGGCAGGAGCTAGTGCCGCCTTGTCATCCATCCGAGGGCTGCATGTGCAGAGGGTGGTGCCTGCCCGCAGTCACTCAGCTGGTCAGCAGGGATGGAGCGGGGCCCAGGCATCTGACGTCCCAGAGAGGAGGGGACAAGTGAGCTCAGGACTGTGCCTGTGACTCCAGGTGGACTCTTTCCTCACTGTGTGGCCTCTGTCAAGGCCCTAGCCCTCTCTGAGCCACACCTTCCCTGTCTGATGGGGCTCTGTGGAGGGGCCTGACCCTCGGCTGGGGACACCGGTCGGAGTCCAAAGATTTTCTTTTTTCAGACTTAAATTTGATCATCCAGTTGACGTGTGCCTGAGGCTGTCCTAGCTGAGAGATAATCCTTTTAAAGGAACCTAAAGGAATTAAGCAAGGTGGTGCTTTAAAAGGAAAGTGCTATATGGCCATACCGACTCGGGTCACAGCTCAGGTCTCCCCCAGTGTCACAAAACTCTGAGACAGGAAGATGACGCTGCCAGTTTAGACGCCTCCTGGCCAGTCGGATTTCCAACATGCTTCATTCATTCATTTGGCAAGTGTTTGTTGAGCAGCTACTGTGTGCCAGGCACCCTGCTAAGCACAGGGGCTGAAACGGAGAACAAAGCAGAAGAAAATCCACACCCTGGCGGTCGTCATATTTTAGGAGGGACCACAGCCAGACGATAGAGACAGAAGTACTAATAAATGAGAAGTAATCGGGGGCAGATACAGCAGGGACAGGCACAGGCAGTGTGGGGAAGGGTGGGGGCCCTGCTGGCCCGAAGGAAGTGCAGGCCTGGCTGCCCGGACAGGGGCCCCCCACACACGCCCGCCGCCACCACGCCACCAGGCCACATAGCCCAGCAGCTTCTCTCTGTCTGCTCCAGGTTCCCACAGCCCTTCCACAGTGGGAGCCCCTCCCATCTCCACCTGGCTCTTTGCAATCTAATTCCTCAAAAGTTGGCTCAAGAAAGATACATTAAAAGGAAAAACAAGTCAGCTCAAGGGCCGCTCCCCCAGGACCCCCTCGCTGGCCCCCCATGCCACCTGCATCAACACCACCCCTCTGCCCGCGTCTCTGTGCCCCAGTGGGTGCCCCAGACAATGCAGCTACCCCAGGGCTGACCTCCATGCGGAATCGCCCCAGCCCTTCTGGTGAGGGGCCCTTGGCAGTCACCTTGCAGGGAGCTTCACTGTGCTCAGAGAGGGCGGCGAGTTGCCCAGGGCCACACAGCAGGGGCCTGACTACCCAGCAGCTTCTCACAGCACTGAAGTCTCAGAGCTCTGACTCTGTTGCCAACAGAGGGACAATGTCTGGGCAGCTGCCTCCTGGAGAAGAGGTGGAGCTGGGGCTTTGGAACTGTCCCACAGCCCTGCCTCCAGCAGAAAATGTCAAGGACTGCCCTGGGGCCATCCCTCCCTTCCTGTCCTGTCTCCAGGACACCCCCCAAGACCACTCACTCCAGCAGTCACCATGTATGTGCAGGCCAGCGAGGAGATGCGGAGACACGGCCCCAGCCTCCAGGTGTATGTGGTCTGGTGGACGACGAGAGACCCCAAACAGCCCAGCAGCACAGTGGGTGGAGGGACCGGAGCACAGAGGGGCCTGAACCTGCTAGACCAGTGCAGTGCCCTGGGAGGAGGCCATCGGGTGGGAGCTGGGGTGGGTGGAAGTCCCCAGTGGAGGCAGAGAATCCACAGCATCAGACTGCATGAGTTCAAAGTCCAGCTCAACCAATCACTGTGTGACTTTGGGCAAGTGACCTAATCTCTCTGTGCCTCAGTCGTTCTCATCTGTAAAATGGGCAAGATAACACCAACCTCACAGGGTTGTTGTGATTACTAAATGAGCTTGTACAGGTCGTACATGTAGAATGACACTGGCCTGTGCTAAGTACCCTCCAAACCTCAGCTCTCCTCACGGGCACTGAATATGTACGTGGCTGTGCCATGGCTGTGCGTGCGTTCAGCCCCATCAAGGTGGAACATTCTGTTTCAATGGTGCAAGAAAAAGTGTAGACATCTTAGCAGTATACTTGGCTAATAACAGGCACCCAAGAAAGGTTTTAGTAGTAAGAGCTGAGAGCTGCAGCAAGCTGAGCAGCGGACAGAGAGTGTGTGTGTGTTGGGTGATTCTGGTACCTGGGTGGGCTTCTGGGCTGTTCTGAGGTTAGCATAAGAAGTTTTAAAATGTTATTCAGTTGTGAGTGTGTTCAGGGCAAGCACTGAGTATAACAAACCTCCACATCCCCTGGGGCTCTCAGCAAACCTAGCAGGGCGTGTCCCTCCAGAAACAGACTCAGAGACTGGTCGAGCAAGGTGCTCCCTCGAGCACCTGGCTCCCCAGGTAAGGCCGGGTCTTAGCCATTTCTGGGTCGCTGGCACCTACCAGGAGCACACAGCAGGTGCTCAATGGGCACACCCATACTTCTTACGGAATCACTTGTTTGCTTCAAAGATTATATGGCTTTAATTTTTTAAAGCTTGTTTACTTCAGTTTTTTTCAGAACATCAAAGTAATATGTTTGGTTTAATAATTTGAAAAATACAGAGAAGTATGAAGCAGTCACATATAATCCCACCAAAAGGTTACTTTCTAAGGTAACACCCACTTTCATATCAATGTACAATAAATATTTTACTATATGCGCATACATCATATGTATGTGTGTATGTATGTTAAGAGTGATGCCGAATCCTTCGTGTGTATTCCGTGCATGTGTGCACCCGTTTGTTTAACCATTCGTCCACTGAAGGACATTTGGGTTGTTTCCCATTTTTGGCTGTTACAAATAAAGCCGCTATGAACAATTGTGTACAGGTGTTTTTATGAACGTAAGTTTTAATTTCTCTGGGCTAAATGTGCAGGAGTGTGATTGCTGGGATGTATAATCATTATATATTTAACTCTTTGAGAAACCACCAGATGATTTCCAGAGTGTCTGTGCCATTCCCACTAACAATGTAGGACAGAGCCAGTGTTTCTACCTCCCTGCTAGGATCTGGCGTTATCTTAGTCCTTGTGACAGGTGTGTGGGGGTATCTTACTGAGGGGTGCATCTGAGCATCTTCTCACGTGCTCACTTGCCATTTGTGTATATTTGGTGAAGTGTCTGCTCATGTTTTTTGCCCATTTCTTAATTGGATTGTTTGGTTTCTTACAGTTGAGTCTAGAGAGTTCTTTGTGTATTCTGTATACAAACTGGGTATGTGATTTGTAAATAATTTTTTTCCCATCAGTGGCTTGTTTTTTCATCCTCTCGGTGGAGTCTTTCATAGAACAAAGGGGTTCTTTTAATTCATAAATGTTTGGGATATTTAGGAAGCATCCCCAATGTACTCTTTAACAGTCAAGATACTTTTTTAAAAAATATATGTTTTTATATTTAACAATCTAAAGTGATATTTTCCTAATGAAAACAATCAATAGACATGCAATGTAAATTAATATTTCTTAAAATGCATCATGCAATATATCCATGTAAAAGATCCACATTTGGACCCCCTAAATCTATTTTTTAAATTCCTTAAAATGTGTTCCATGGGTTTGTTCTGGCAAAAAAAAAAAAAAAGATTACAAGCAAAAATAAAGATGGACAATGACGGGGTAGCAAGGCCAGCAGAGCAAAGGTTTTTAATTTTTAAAAATGGAGTCGAGGAGCTGGGCGCAGTGGCACGCACCTGTGGTCCCAGCTACGTGGGAGGATCGCTTGAGCACAGGAGTTTGAGACCAGCATAGTGAGACCCTGTCTCTAACGACAACAACAAAAAAGTCCAACTTATCATTTTGTCTTTTAGGGATTGTGCTTTTTGTGTCATATCTAAGAACTCTTTGTCCAGCCCAAAGTCCCAAAGACTTTTTTCCTGTTTTTTCTACAAGTTTTATAGTTTTACACTTAAATTCTGTGTCCATTTTAATTTTTGTGTAGGATGTGAGATTTAGGTCAAGTTTCAGTTTTTTGATGTCAATGGCTCCAGCACTGTTGGTTGAATAGGTCATCTGTCCCCCATTGCTATTGTGACTTCATCAAAAGTGGGTCGGCTGTACTTACGTGGGTCCGTTTCTGGGTTGCCTGTTCTGCTGCTATCTGTGTGTCTATCACGCTGCCAGTACCACTGTCTGGGGTAGAGTGTTATATAGGAAGGCTTACAATTAGGGAGAGGGGTCCTTTCCACTTTATTCTTTTTTTTTATTCAATATGGTTTTACCTATTCTAGTTCCTTTGCTCTCCACCTAAATTTTCTAAAATTTACATATAAATCTATAAGAAGCGTGTCTATATCTACAAAGTCTAGGAATTTTGATAGAAATTGCTGTAAACCTACAGATCAATTTTAGGAGAGCTCACACCTTCACTCCCAACACCTTTTAATCTTTAATCTTACATGTCTAGAATGACACAAAAAGAATCTTGATATCACTTTTAACCATCCTTTTTTCTCCTGAAAAGACCTGTGACCATCAGGCCTAAACACATAGATCACTTTTAAAGCCTTTTATTTGCATCTGCTGTCTCCAAAATTGGAGCAAAACACAGTTAAAAGGACATTTTTTTTTTTTTAAAAAAAGAGCTTTACTAAAGTAAAAAGAAAAAAATGACATAAAGATGTATTCATCTGGCAGTTCTTTTTATTAAATATAACCTATTCTGATGTCTGGAAGCATTTCATTTGAAAAATTTTAAAAATAGATTTGGAGTTAAGCGTGGTGCCACGTACCTGTAGTCCTGGCTACTCAGGAGGCAGAAGTGGGAGGATCCCTTTCAGAAGTTTGAGGCCAGCCTCCATGACATAGTGAGACCTTGTCTCAAAAAAAAGTAGATTTGGCCCCTGATAGCCAAAACAAAATTGAAAAAGACAAACAAAGTTGACGGTCTCACACTTCCTGATTTCAAAATTTGCTCCAGAGGTACAGGAATCAAAAGAGTGTGGCACTGGCAACACACAGACATGTATCAGTGGAATAGAATAGAGAGCCTGGACATAAACTCTCGCATAGGTGGCCAAATGATTTTTGAAAAGGGTGCCAAGACCATTCAATAAGGAAAGGACAGTCTTTCCAACAAATGGTGCTAGGAAAACAGGATATCCACACACAAAATAATGAATTGGACCCTTGTCTTATACCACGTACAAAATACATCACAAATTGACCGAAGACCTAAATGTAAGAGCCAAAACTATAGAACTCTCAGGGCAAAACTTCATGACATTGGATTTGGCAATGATTTCTTGGATATGATACCAAAATCACAGGCCACAAAGGAAAAAATAGCTTTCAGAAAGAAAAAAGTATTACCTACAAAGGAAGAGGAATCAGTAACTTTACACCTCTCATGAGTAACATTAGACAATAGGGGAAGTATCTTCCAAGTTCTGAGGGAATCCAGAATTCTATACCTAGCCAAACTATCACTCCTGAATACAAAATAAAGATATTTTCAGATCTAGAAAGTTTGCTGCCCATTAATCCTCTCTAAATGAATTATGGGAGAATGTGCTCCAATCAAAAATAAACAAATAAAACACCCCAAGGAATCCAAGAGGAATAGCTTGTTACAGAAAGCAGTGGTGAACAGAGAAGTCAGGAAAAAAATACTAAGTTACATTTAAACACGTTAATCATTGTCATTGTCATCTAGAATTAAAATACTAGATGATATCAGCATAGATATGTTCAGGTGGCCAGGTGGGGAATGGGAGTAGAAAGCAGAAGTAAGTGATAGGTCGTAAATGGTCATAAAGGAAATTTTAGCAAATTCCAAAAACAGAGATACATGCCACATTTATTGGTATAATGTGCTAAGTATAAATAAAAGTTCAAATATAGCCTTCAAAAATCTATATATCAAGAAACTTTAAAAGCATACTTCTAAATTACTATTACATTAAAGGATAAATTCTTTTATGGATATATAAATTGCAAATATTTAAAAATTAACAATTGAAGCATGATATAAAAATCTTTGGGATGTGAGCAAAGTAGCATGTAGAGGGAAACGCCTAGCCTTACATGACATTATCAAATTATAATATGTTTGAATGTATGTTATGCAAATTTATAAAGAAATTTCCAAATCAATAAGAAAAAAATGCAAGATAAAATGGAGCAAAGAATGAGAAAAGCCAATGTACAGTAGAGGAATTATAAATAAGCAATAATCGTTGAAGATGGTCCACTTTCATAGTGATTCAGGAAATGCAAAATAAAATAGTGAGATGTCATTGAAAAAATGATACAAGATTGTTTATAATAAAGCATGGATATGTGCTCTGACAGAAATCGGGAAGGAAGTGGTTGGGGAAAGCTTCACGAAGAGTCAGTACTTAGGGGATGGAATTACTTTGGATCAATGACAAGACCTTGGCGCTTACTTAATGCTTTCCCCCTCATCGACTAGAAACCAAAGGACAAAAAGCACAGGCAAATGTGACACATGCCCGGGGTGTGGCTGGGTTGACCCAGGAGCCCTGGAATTGGAGGCTGTGTTATGCCCATAGTGTCACCATCAGTCCATCTGTACATCCTTCCTTTTTCATTGTCTCCTTCCCAAGCATGGCACATTTGTTATATGCCAGACATCGTGGCACGTCACAGTCAAGCTTCCTTTCTTGATGATTTCCTTGTCAATCCTGAGTTCTATTGTAAAAACAAGCTAATGGCATTTAAGAAAAATTTTGAAGAAATTTTTTAAAGAAATACTCTCATAACACCACTATAACTTCCATCCTAACACTTTTCAGTTTTGCTTATTCCGTTGTCTGCATGTGTCTTCGTCCATTAGGGCTGCTATAACAAAATACTTTACATCAGTACTTTATAAATGACAGAGATACATTGTGCACAGTTCTGGAGGCTGGGAAGTCCAAGGTCAAGGCACCAGCAGGTTTGGTGTCTCATAGACTCTTGTTCCTCGTAGATGGTGACTTCTAGCTGCATCCTCACACGGCGGAAGGGGGAAAATGGCTCTCTCGAGCCTCTTTTATAAGGGCACTAATCCCATTTGTTAGAGTAGAGCCCTCGTGACCTAATCACCTCCCCAGTGGCCCCGACTCAATACTATCACATTGAGTATTAGGGTCCAACACAAGAATTTGGGGAGGACACCAACATTCAGACCATAGCAACATACCTCCCTACGTTATACAATTTTAATCATATTGCATATATAATCTACCAATTGATTTTTCTCTAATTGCCTTTATATCATAATTGTTTTTCATGGATCCACTTGGCTTTTATAATTATATTTTTGATGGCTGCATGATGTAGAGAGTTGCTGCCCCGCAGTGGGCTTGCTGGAGTTGGGGGTTGATTCCAGTAACTGAGTATGGATTCAAGACACTGCAGTGATTTCTCAGTGAACTTAGTTTTTCGTTCTGTTGAATCATTTCCTCAGGCTAAATCCAAAAAGCTATACAATTTGGTCAAAAGAAACAAAAGAGGAACAAATCCTGTTGGTCTGAAATACCTTCAAAGTCCACCCAGAATCTGCAACTGCTTCCCACCTTCTGCTCCCTTCCTAGCCTAAGCTGTGGCCACCTCCTACCTGCATAGTTGCCGACACTTGTTCCTGGGCTCTGCGTCCCACCTGGTCTCTCTATTGCAGTGTTTCTCGACCTGGGTGATTCTGCCTCCAGGGGCCTTCTGCAGTGTCAGAAGATAGTTTTGGTTGTCACAACTGGGCAGAGCAGGTACCACCGCTGCCTACTAGGTAGAGGCTGGGGATGCTGCTGGACTCCCTGCAATGCACAGGACAGCCCCACAGCAAAGACGACAACAGTGCTGAGGTCGAGCAACCTTGGCCTAGTGTCTGATCTCCTTGCAGCAACCGGAGTGCCGTTTCTCTGCCCTGAGCCCTCCTGCGATTTCCCAGATCACTTGGCTTAAAATGCAAGCCTTTGCGTAATCTAGAAGGCCCGCTCTGACCTCTGGCCTCACCCTCCACCAGGCGCCCCTCCTGTGCTCTCTGTTGAATCTTGCACACGGCCTGCACACCCCACCCTGGGCCTCCTGTTCTCCTGGCCTGGACCATGCTCCCCCCATTGTATGCACATGCCACACTCTTGGCATTCTTCATGGCTGGGCTCAGATGTCGCCTTCTCAAAGAGCCCTCCCTGATCACCTCGTCTAAAACACCACTGTCCCCGGCCCTCCCCTCCCTCGCCCTCAGGCATTCCTCTCCACCTGACAGTGATGTGACTGATTTTTTTCATCGATTTATTCTCTCCATTAAAATAGAAACTCCCCCACGTTTTGTTCACCAGTGTGTCGCCACCCCCAGAAGAGTTCCTGGCTCATAGTAGACTGTCCATAAATACCTGCTGGATAAATGAGTCTTTGTTGAGCACCTAATTCACTCCAGGGTGTGCCAGGCCTGCTACACGTGCCACTTCATGCATGCCTCAGAGCCACCCCGTGGCATTTTCTCCCCAGTCCAGAGAAGGAAGCAAAGGCCAGTCAGTGCACCCAGGCTCAGATGCCACTAGGTCCGACGTCTTCAGACCTGTGCCACACCTCCACCCCCAAATGTGCCTATGGCTTGATAAGTGTCATCCTGTTCTTTGAAGCATTTTATGTTTACAGCCACTCCCAGCAGTTTTTCCAGGTGACATTTCATATAACTGTTACATGTTTTCAGACCCGGAGCCCCTTTCATTCCATTTCTCCGTCCTGCTATCTAGGCCTCCCATCTGGGCCTTCTCTCTAGGGTGGAGGAATGCAGACCTCACTCTGCCTGTGCAGAGAAATAAAACACGTAAAGGAGCTGCCCCCACCGGGCTAAGGAATGCTGCTTTCGGGACACAAAGCAAGCCTCATCCTGAGTGGATGAGAGAGCTTCCTGAGACAGTTGGAGAACAGGGGGACAGCTTGGCAGTCCCAACTGCCCAACCACAGTGGGTAGCTGTGCCTGGGGGTCCCAGGTCTCAATATCAGGGCTCTAGCGGGGTCGTCTGGGCCACAGAAACTTGGTTCCCCTTCTCAGCCAGGTGTGAAGGTGCAGGTGGGGCTGCTGGGGGCTCTCCCCGAAGCTGGGCCTGCTCGGCAGACCTGGGTGTCTTCTCTCGGCCTCAGCACAGAGCCCGATGATGATGGCTACCGTGGCCTGCTGAGGAGCAGAGAGGGCAGCAAGCTTCGCCCTGGGAGCCAGAGGCGCGGGCTGGTCTTCCCCTCTGCCAGCTGAGTGATCGCGGCCGCGGGCCCTGCCAGCTCCTATTTCCTGAGCTATTGCATTGAAACCGCACAGTAACGGACTCAGGTGGCTCCTGGGGTATTTGAATGGGACAATATGTGTGAAGTTATTATTTTTTAACTGAGATATAATTTGCACACAGTAAAATTCACCCTTCTGTGTGCAGTATTATAAGTTTTGTATAACCACCACCTCCACAATTAAGACATAGCATATTTTCCTCTGCCCCAAAAGTTCCCTCATGACCTCTGTAGGCAAACCCTCCCCCTGCCCTCAGCCCTTAATAACCCACCTGATTTCTGACCCTACGATTTTGCCTTTTCCAGAATGTCGTATGAATGGAGTCGTCCATGATTCGGTCTTTCAACTCCAGCTTCTTTTACTTAGCATCGTGCGTTTAGGATTCATCCGTGTGTCTGTGATTACCCAGAGTTTGCTCCTTTTCATCGCTGAGTCGATTTCACCGTGTCGCGATACTAGCTTGTCCTCTCCTGGTCTTTGGGGGATAGTGACAGAGCTGCTACGCAACATCTGTGTGTAGGTTTTCGGGTGAACATAAGGTTCACTTCTTAGGGTAAGAGCCCGGAAGTGTGGGTACTGGATCACGTAGTTAGTGTAGATGTAACTTTTCCAGAAACCACCAGACTGATTTCCGTGGTATCTGCGCCATTTTGCATTTCCACTAGCAGTGTCTGAGAGTTCCAGTTTCCCTTTGTCTTTGTCAGCACTTGGTATGGTCAGGGTTTTTTTTTTAGCTCTTCTAATAGGTGTGTACCATGAAGTTGTTTTTTAACTGCCAATCAGCAGTTTCCAGTCATTGCAGCGACACTGAAATATGGGTAGGAAACCAGGCTCTGGAGCCAATCCACTTGGGTTAAAATCCTAACTCTACTTATTAACTCTTTAATTTTCAACTTCTTCTTTTTGTTTGAAACAGTGTTGCTCTGTCACCCAGGCTGGAGTGCAGTGGCTCAATCACAGTTCACTCCAGCCTCCAACTCCTGGGCTCAAGCCATCCTCCTGCCTCAGCCTCTCAAATACCTGGGACTACAGGCAAGCACCACCACACCCAGCTAATTGTATCAAAACAGCTGAGCTGGATCTATATACTTTTTAGCTAAGTATAACTTGGAAGTAAACTTTGCACGTTTGGGGCTATTCTGTGCAGTTTCTCACAGTTTTAGAGCCACAGACCGGTACAGGGAAATTCAGTGAACCGTAGACATCACTGTGGTGGTCATCGATTATTCTGGTAAAGGCACAGAATTTTTTTTCCAGCATACTATGGG
>CAUYRT010018591.1:0-52133 GCA_963574885.1 Lepilemur ruficaudatus | reverse complement strand
CGCTGGTTCTTTCTCATCTGGGTTCTTTGTCAAGGGTCGGAGTTGCTGGGACTGGATTATAAACTACAGTGTGAAAGGCTGCTGCTGTCTTCTTTCAGCCTCTAGCAGGGAAGAGGACTGGAAGGGAATGTGACAGTCTGTCGACCAGGTTACAGCTCCACCTAGGGGTGCATCAGTTCCTTCGGCAAGAAGCACCAGGCCCCAGTCACAGGAGAGGGTGGGTGGTGCTGACTCCCCAGGACCCAGGTGAAGAGGCAATCTCCCTTGCAACTCCTCCCTGTCAAGCTGGTTCTACTCTCCTGGCTCAGAAGGAAAACAGCTGGGTTGGAGGGGCAAGGACCCAAGACCAGCCTGGCACATCAGCTGTGGCTGGCTGTCACAATGTTTCCCTATCCTTCCCTTCAAACGCTGAACAGGCACTGAATTGGAGCCGCCAGAAGGACTCTGGCTTTTTTTCTTTTTTTTTTCCCTCTTCCCCGAGCCTTTCAAATGCCGGATCGACTGTTTTTTTTTTTTTTCCTTCTTTCCCCAACCGCTTTCAAATGCAAATGCAGGACCTGCCTGACAGGTTTGGGTCCGGTAGGGGGTCTGTGGTCACTGTCAGAGCAGCCTGCAATGCTTCCAGGCTAGGGGGAAACTTCCCTTCCCCCATCCAGTGTTTGGGCTCTGAGTCCCAGTGTAGCACAGCCTCCCACTGCTCACCTGCAGCAGCAGAGTCCCAGTTCACTGAAACCCCCACTGATCAGGTGCAGTAGGTCTATGTCAGATTTTGTCTGACAAAATCTCAGCGAGTTCCCAGGTTAGGGTAAAGGCACTCTCTGCACTCACTCCTGTGGCAGAGGGGAGTGTCTGCTCGGCTAGGGCCCTCCCCAAATAGAGGAGCACACCGGAGAGTTCAAAGTTTTTCCTATTCCATTCCCCCCCCCACGCACAGCCTGTCTGCCTACACCACTGTTGCCAGCAGACTTCAGCCACTTCCCTGCTTGCGAGGGTGTGGGGCACAGTGGGGAAAGGGTGGTCTCCCCGGGGAATCAAAACACCCCGGCACAGATGCTGGGAACCAGGCTCCCTCTCTAAGGCACCCGACAGTCTCTCTACTTCGCGAGAAGTTTTCCGATTCACCTCTGTTTTCCACTAAAGTCCTGTGTCCCACGCTGGTTCTCTGTAGATCCGCAGAGCTGGTCCTGTAGAAGTGGAGTTCACTCGGGTGCAGTGGTCTGCCTATTTCACCTCCGACTCTGTGAGCAGAGAGCCAGGAGGGCACTCCTATTCCGCCATTTTCCACAATCTATTCAAGAAGTCTGTGCTTGAGCTGGGACCAGCACTCAGGATCCCTGACCCGCCGCATGGTTCTTTTGTATGTCATTCCTGCCTCCAGACTGGGGCAGGCAAAGAGCAGCATCTGTGATTTACTGTAGGCATTTTTAAATGACAAAGAATGGGCTGCAAGGTGGCTCCTGCTTGGGAGACCAAGCCCAGGAGTTCCAGACCAGCCTGTGCAGCATAGTGAGACCCCCGTCTCAAAAACAAACTCTCAAAAAATGACAAAAAGTAACTTAAAATGATTTAGGACCTACTACACGCCCCTGATCTACTCAGAGCCAGTTTTGTTTTATTTTGTTTGTTTCCATAAAAGTGTTCCCTGGCATTGAATTACTAAATGAAATTCAAAACTGGTGATATACAAACATATTTATCAAAGGCAAATGTCATTTTATTTATTGGTGATCCCTGATGGCCCATAATCAAAGTACAATCTATTGAATTAAACAGATTACTTTTTGGATTCTATTGATTGTTTCTTTGAATTTTCTGAAGATAATTTATGAACAAAAGCTTTTCTCCACTATTGCTTACAATACACGTATTAACTCACATATTTTTCTTTTGCTTACAAAGAGAAAATGGAATAATTAAAGTAGTTTTTCAATGTTTCTACAATTTTTACTTAGGTCTTATGAGGCAAACCTGTGGATTGGTTACTTCTTTGTGTATATTAACATATGTATGTGTGCTTTTCTTCTTCAACTTGAAAGATCAGGGCTTTTGTCTCTTTTAAAGAAATGAAAACAAAAAGTCAAAAATCTTTAGTGCTTCCGATGTAGGTCTGAGCCAATTAGTAGGCTGTTAAGGAGGAAGAATACTCAGCTCATAGTAGTTTCATATTATATTTAAATAGTTAGCTATGTTTTTAAAAATTTAGTGTCCTAACCAGACTCAGTGGCTCATGCCAATAATCCCAGCACTTTGGGTGGCTGAGGCAGAAGGATTACTTGAGGCCAAGAGTTTTAGAACAACCTGGGCAACATGGCAAGACCCTATCTCTACAAAAACAAGAAAAAAATTAGCCTGGCATGGTGGTGTGCAGCTGTAGTCCCAGCTACTCAGAAGGCTGAGATAAGAGGATGGCTTGAATCCAGGAGTTTGAGGCTGCAGTGAACTATGATCACATCATCACACTCCAGCTTGAATGACAGAGTGAGACCCCATCTCTTAAAAAAATAACAAAAAAATTTAGTGTCTACTAATGTTAATAGTCACGTGCCTACAGTCCTGAACTGAAGTGGGTATGAGGCAGTGCTTATTAGTCATGGCCATTGACACATTAAGGCATCATTCTCTCCCTGAGCCTTACTTATTATTTTAGTATTACTTTAGTATTAGCAATTTCTTTGAATCCATAATCATTTTCAAAGCAGAAGTTAAAATACAAGACAAAACAAAATAAGAATGTTCCAAATCTTGAGTGGACCTGACTCAGAAGGGTTTGAAGGTCCTATGGGCATTGGAGGGGGTGTTCATGGACCTTCCAACCTCCTCTGTGACCCTCTGGAGCAGGATGTCAGAGAAAATGTCCAGCAGTCTATGGGCTTTTGGACAACAGATCTTTTCTGAGGCACACGGATACATCACAGCTGTGCCCGGAAGCCTTAAGTCCTCAGTATGGCCCAGTTTGTTGATGGGCTGATAACTGTAATAGTGACTAGACACAATTCCTTTCCCTATATTTTCTATTAAGTTAAAGGGATGCTGTTTTTTGTGTTTGTTCTTTTTTTGTTTTTTCTTCTTTTTCCTTTGTTTCCCTCTCATTTTCGGAGATAACAAGATAACTTATGACAGTCATCTTACTGGACAATATGATGACATTCAGAAGGTAAGTTGTTTGCTGGTCAGGATTTCTAGGATGGCACAAATCCAACTTTTTATTAAACATTTTTTTTTTTTTTTTTTTTTTTGAGATAAGTTCTTACTCTCTTGCCTGGGTTAGAATGCAGTGGCATCATCATAGCTCACAGCAACCTCAAACTCCTGGGCTCAAGTGATCCTCCTGCCTCAACTTTCCGAGCAGCTGGCCACAGGCACAAGCCACCATACCCAGAAAATTTTTATATTTTTTGTAGAGACAAGTTTCGATATGTTGCTCAGGCTGGTCTTGAACTCCTGACCTCAAGCGATCCTCCCATCTCAGCCTCCCAAAGTGCTAGTATTACAGGTGTGAGCCACCACACCCAGCCTATATTAAATATTTGAGAAAAATAAAAAAAAGTTAAAATCCAGCACCCATTACTCAGAAAGCAAGTAAAATTCTCTTAAAAACAGAAATATTAACTGAACAAAGAAAAGACAGAGCAGTGCTCAAAGAATTCATATTTGAAGCAATAGATAATCCTGTAACTGCTACTTCCCTGAAAAGTTCTGTGTATATGTGTGTGAAAGATGGTATTCAAATTGTGGAACATAACACATCAAAGCTGCTTCTGCCAAGGATGTTTAGTTGCCTTAAAACATATGTTTTAAAAAAGACAAGACTTGGGCAGAGATTTTGGCCAAAGCTCTGGAGGAAGGGAAAAAAAAAAATTTCCTTTGTATTTACAAGCCCATTCTTTTCTATCACAAAAGAAATGTAGCTTTATGAACAATGGTCCTTTGTGATGAGTTCAGATGCAAGACAGTCATTTTCTAGCAGGAGGTAACTGTGTTGTCCATCTCTCCATCCTTTTCCCTGCTTCCTGGGACCCTTTACATAGATCGGCCACATGGCCAGAGACAAGTAAGTTCAAATTAGATTATGCATTTTCTCTCCCTAAAATCCCTTCACACCATATATTTTAAAAATTTTAAGCCTATTATATGAAATATAAGCCCTTGCCAAAATATCTTCTCTAATTTCCCACCTTATTTCCTTCAAACTTAGTGCTCTATTAACCCAAATTTACATTGCGGCCCTTTGAGCCTGCCATGCTGTTTGCACACTGCTGTGTACTGGGCATGCTTTTCACTCTGTCTGGATTCCATTTCTTTTCCAACACACACTCCTCTACTCTCTTTGGATCTGACTGACTTTTACTGGTGAGCCATCCCTGAGCCTCCTGGGCTGTTCAGTGCTCCTAGTGCATTTCTATCAAACCCCGGCCAATAAGGAGCAGAATTACCTGTTGACTCATAATCGCCTTCTGGGTGGACAGCCCCTCCAGCACAAAGATACCTTATCCACATTTCTTAACAACTCAGACACAGCAAACACTCAATAAATGAAATGAATCTTTCTAGGTATAGTACCTCTTTCCTTATTCTTTATTGATTAAAAAATATCAGTCCTTTGGACCTCAGGAAATCTTAGGAACAGAGCCATTTGTATTATATTTATATTCTAGGGTCCCCCCGAAAACTCTTGGGATGTTACTCATGTGATCTCCGTGACAGACATTTAAATAGTGATTGGACTTAGGGACTAATTTGGGTATGGTTTATTGTCATACCAGACTTTAATGTTTCTGTTGAGAATACAGGTTCTCAGGCCATCAAGGCATCTCTGGTATTTGTAAAACTCTCAAAGTTGCTTACAGAATTTTGGGGTATGTGCATTTTCTGGAAAGAGAACCAATAGCTTTCTTGAGGTATCCTAAGTAATTTGAAAAGAAGAAAAGTAAAAGAAGAGTGAAATTACTGAATGAGGGTGAAAGGCAGATGTTTAGGGAATGAAGCGAGGAAAGAAGCAAGGATGTTCAAAAAGAGTAAAATGGTATTTAAAAAAAGCACAGGGCCACGGACACATCTTGCTCAATTGCATTTTGTCCAGGGCTAACAGATGCAGAATGATACGTAGCCCCTCTTTTGGGGAATACATAATGTCTGAGTATGAACATATTCCCCCTTTTTCCACTAGAGTGAGAAAGGCCAACGCAATGCTTAAAAGGATATGACACTAAGAGGCTCAATGTCTTGCTCGATATTTTGTTTCTAATCACAATGTTCATTGGGTATTGATAAATAGAGGGCTATATATTATTTGTAACAAACCTGCTCTTGCGCAAAATGAATGTGGACAAAATTATTTCCAGCAGAAATATACTTTATTAAAAAGGACCTGAAATTAAAATATCAGGTGCTTTGTTTATCCTCTCAAACTATTTATGATCAGGGTGGAGACAAAATTCTATGATCTCCCAATAACGCAACCGCACGAGCAGTCCAAGCGTGACCTTTGCAGATGCCGATGCCAGGAAACCTGCATCTGGTGGATTTTGTTGCTGTGGAGGAACCACTCTTAGGATTCAAAGTTCCAGAGAAAAAGGGAAAAGTAAAAAAAAAAAAAAAAAACTCAGAAGTGCACCTTAATTAATTCCTATTAATTAAAAAATAATTGAACCCAAACAAACTGGCAATTTTAACTCACTATTGAAAAAAAAATCAACAGATTTCCAAGATTATGACTTTAAGAAGGAAAAGCATAGCATTTTAAATAAAAGTTAAGTCATTTATTCAGCCCAAATCTGCATTGCCTGGCTGCTTTAAGGATGCTTGCCATGCCTCCTATTTGGTTGAATGCAGGTTGAAGACTTCTGACCACAGGATTTAATTTACTAGATTCACGTATGTGTCAGTCACCTAAATCAGGAGGCCATGAAGAAGTATTTTTAGCAAACATTCCTAGTGTGAGCACCTTAATTTGTTGTCTTATAAAGAATCAAGAATGGCAGCACACGTGTGCAAACATTTCAGTTTTACATGCATTTTAATACAATGTGTTTCATAAAAACCTTACTGAGTGGTTACATCTTATTAGTAATGGTCCTTCATCTCAAATCCCTGGAGGGTTCTTTATCCTGGGAAAAGAATATGTAGCCACCCCCGGGTACTATTTAGGAGAAATGACTGCATGATCATCTACTCCCATGTCAGTTCAAGTTAAAATATTTTATGGCACTGTCAAAATTTGGTCAATAGCAAATAACTTATTGTCATAGTCTATTGCAATAACAAGTAAGTATTTGTCAATAACAATGCAAAGAATAGCTTATCCTTCCTGAGTTTCTGTGTGGGTGAAGCTAAATCAAATGTCTACAAAGAGAAGAAGAGAAGAAGATATTCTCGGATTAAATCTGGTTATGGCAGGCATTTGATATCTCCGTCAATGGGAAGATTCATGCCTTTAAATAACAGAGAAAGAGAGCTTTGAAGAATGAAGAAAAATAAGTATCTGAGTGAAGATTTTCTCAAATAGAGCAAAGGGGATTTTTAAGAGTCCTCAAGTAAAGAGTGTATTTGAAATACTTTACAGAATACTTTGATACTTATTCTACCTATAGACACTTCATACTGAGGTTATCTTTAGGGTGTTACTTTTAATGTAAACTATAACATTTTTGCATTCCTAATTACCAGGGATGGAGAAGCAGTTTTCAGAGAGTTAGAAGCTGTTATTTTGATCTCCGTACATGCTGCTGCTGCTTTGGCCTCTCTACCCTGTGATGGTCCAAGAAGGAAACTTCTGCACCTGAGCTGCGGCGGGGGCTGTTAGAAATGGAGAGGATATTTGCATGCTTTTTGCCCCTACATGTCAAATCCGTTTGGCAGTACCAGCGCTTCTGAGACTCAAAAAAGCACTAATTCCCTGAAGCATGATCATATCATAAAGTCAGAGGTTTAGAATGACATGTGGGGCCAACTAATCCCACACCTCTCCTTAATAAAACTCTTCGTGTCAACCCCTGTGTTGGCACAGCACACAGCCTCCAAGAATGGGACTAACTCTTCTCTGTGGGGCAGATATTTTCATTGATGCGCTAAATGTTGGAAAGATACCCTTCTTTCTCCTGGTGTTGGTTCTGACCGTAACTGCATCTATCTACTTTTCTCCCTCACAGCTTTTTAAGACAACTATAATTC
The DNA here is from genome assembly GCA_963574885.1 of Lepilemur ruficaudatus. NCBI lineage: Eukaryota > Metazoa > Chordata > Mammalia > Primates > Lepilemuridae > Lepilemur > Lepilemur ruficaudatus. The sequence goes on along the minus strand of CAUYRT010018591.1, from coordinate 44,963 downwards.
CTCCCTGAAATTTCCTTCTACTTATCCTTATAATGGCTCTCGATGTAGTATAGTTTCCAACCACTTTCCTATCTTGGGGACTCCTCCAACCATGATTCAGGTTTTTATAGTACCTCTTTACTTTCTGGAGCCTCTTCCTCCAGGAGAATTTTGACCGTTGATACCTAAGGATCTTCACCTTTATTTATTCAAGCATTATAATTGTCTTAATACAATATAAGTTTGCCTTATCTTAATATTAGTTATAACTGGCATAGATTTATGGGGGACTAGTGGTATAGACTCTAGAAAGAGTGAGCCAGATCTCTATTTCTTTTTAAACAAAGACTGGGACATTGGGCATATTGTCAGCATAGGAATTCTAGAATACAGACACAGACACAAACTCCATTAGGAGAAGCAGAACATATAGGTAAACTTGAACCCAGGAACAATGCAGAACCATTGTAGAAGAAATGGGACTCTGCCTTAGCGTCAAGCTAGTTGAAGCTTTATTGATTAAATATGTAATACTATTCACAAAAACAAACAATTGCCATTCTTTTACTCTGTGCTAAGAGTTTTATATACTTGATTGCTTTGAATCCTTATAACTAATCTAAGTAAGAGGTAGCTATCATTATTCTTTGACAAATGAGAAAAGTAGAGCTCAAAGTAGTTAAGTACTTGGCCAAGCTCACACAGTTAGTCAATGGGGAAACTGGAACTTAGGCAGGATGATCTGACTCCAGAGCACATACTGATATCCAAAGTGCACCAAGCCTCTTAAACATGACTTTCTTGTCTTGGTATCAATCCAGGGATCTGAGGACTGCCCTGAGTGTGAAGGCAGAGCTCAGTGGCCCAGAGGTGGTTAAAAGCATGTAATGTAAGGGATTGGAACTAGTGGAGGCTAAAACTTACAACTGAGCTGCAAGATGATTTACTATCATACTCATCAGGGTACATCACTGGATGGAGAGGACAACACCAGAGACAATTACACCACCCTTTGCTCCTGATCTGCCAATAACTTAGAACATTGGCTTCGGTAAAGAAGGTTAGCATCAAATACAAACTAGAAGATAAAATTATGTCAGAGGAAACTCTCCTCTATCCAAACAAAAGGAATTAGAAATACAAAACTTTTTTTTTAAAATAAAATTGCTGGAAACTGACAACCCACCATTTTTTAGGAATACCAGTTAGAATTATTATTATTATGATTACTCAAGCCAGCAGTTATTATGTATCCCCCACTGTTCTAAGTGCTTTTCATATACTACTTTATTTAATGCTTGTAATCACTCTATGAAGCAAGTCTTATTATTATCTTCATTTTAAATATGGGTAAACTGAGGCACAGATAGGTGAAGTGAAGCTACTTGTTAAAGTCACACAGTTAGTGAGTCACAGAGCTGGCATTTGGATCCAAGTGTCTCTAGAGCCTCCCTTTTCAACCCCTACATTATACAATCCCACTTTTCTGCATGATAATACTTTTCAATCTTCTACTAGACATTTCCTTGGGAAACGGCCCCTGCGAGACACCAAGAGAGGCTACCACTGAACCCTGGAGCTGAGCTCCACCCTGTGATCAGATTCTTAGGTTTTTGGGTCTCTGGGTTAAATGTAGTGAGTGTGTCTAAGGATGAGCCCTTTGGTGATTTAAGCCAGACCGTTAATCCCCACAGGGAAAGGAAAATGTTGGTTTGGGGCTCCATGTTTTAAATTCTGACTGTAACATATTTTTGTGCCTACTTAATAATATTTTAGTAAAAATAATATGTGATGATATTTATGTTATTTCTTATAATAGTTTCTTCAAGAAGAAACAACTGACAACCAGATGGTCTTGCATATCTCTCTGAGAAGTCTGTTCTACAGTAGTCATCACGGCTAAAGCCATTTTAGGGAATTTTTTTCCTAACTAAATTACCTATAGCTTTTCTTAATTCCATTGGCTTCAATTTCCACTAGGAAAAAAAAAACTTTCCCTGAAAAATGTTTCATCCACTTATTTGGATTTTTCATTATGTAAAGGGCATTTGAAAGAATTGTGGTAATATTATAACAATATTTTCAGAAGAAAGCAGCAGGTAAATAGTTTTAACTTTGGCCCATTTGCTATTTTCTTTCCTCCTTGTCTCTGCCTGGGCCTATGTTTATTGAACTCCCCAGAATGCCAAGGCAGCATTTGTAAAGGAGAATTTATTTAACTCTGGGTGAGTTGTACAAATGCAATAATGTGGCCCAACTCTTGTTTAATTTTGAAGGCTCTCTCCTAGACAACATTGCTCATAATGGACGGTTCAAGCCAAATTATCCATTATTGTTCCCAAAGTTTACAATTAAACTATCGATCAAAACTGGCAGTGATTCCTCCAGCAGCCCGAGCTTGGAAGGGACTGAATTACATCAGAACCGGAGCTAGTGGAGCCAGAGGAAGGTGACGCAGACGGACAGATACCAGACAGACAGTCACACCTTCCACCAACCGCCCTGGGATCCAGCCTTTGGTAATTTTCCTTGAGCCAAGAAGCAGGCTGCCACACAGCTATGTAGAGTGGGTTTGTGGTTTTAATAGCCAGAGGTGCCCGCAATTTGTGACCCGGATCCCTGGCTGTAAAAATTGGAGTTTAACAGGTTCAGCTCCGTAGGGAACCAACCTTAGCTTTTAGGCTCCTTCAGACACTGCAGTATGCATCTTTTCTGGGGAATTCCACAATAAAATGACTGTTATTTATCATTACAAACCTCTTTATCATTTAGTCAATAAAAGGCCTCTCTCTCTCTCACTTTTTTTCCTGTGGCGTGCTCAGAGTCAGAAATCGGTATTAGTCTCTCCTGGCCTGAAGGCAGGAGATGTCAAAAGCTAAATCATGATCTAGCCTGGCTTCCTGGCTAAATTGTGTATGAAGGCCTCAGGCGAAAAGGTATACATGCTCATTATTTGAAACTGAGATTCCTCCCCTTTCAGTTTTTCTTTCTTTTTCTCTTTCTTCTTTTTACATATTGAGACATATAATACGTATATGGCTTAGAAGACACCAGATATGAAACATGACAAGTGCCGAAAGCACCCCCTTCATTTAGTCTCTGATTAAGAAATACAAAGTGGATTGTCATTTAAATAAAAAACAAAACAGCGGATTTCACCTCTTGCACTTTTTGCTCATGACGACGGTAAAAAAAAGACTGTTGCTTATGCTTGGGTGTCATTAATAGGTGTCTTCAAAAAGGAAAGCAAACCTCAAGAAAGGCAGATTTTTAGGTGAGCATGGAAAGGGTTCTCTTTACTTGCACAGAGAAGCAGATGTTGAGTTCCTGCTGTGAACAGGTCAGAGGGAGCTGTTCCTTTGGATGTGCAAAGGAGCGTTGCCTCTGGATGCCATCACTTCCACAGTGCTTCAGCCTGGCTGTGTGCTGTGATGTGGCAGAGACACAAAAGGTCAGTGGGGACGTTGATGCAACGGTGTCTGGACATAACATATTTGGGGCAGTTTGTGCACAGCCAACTACGCTGATTATGATCTGAAGCATCACATTTTAACCAACAGTAAAATTTGGTGGTCTCAGAGCTCCTTTTCATTAAATTGCTGGGAATATATTCTCTCTCCTGATTTTTACATATGTGAAGTAAAGACAGCACTCTTCAGGGACACAGGCCTGTTGGTTACCTCGTTGTCTTTATTCAGTGCATCTACTGAGCTCATCCCAGCTGCCACATACTGTGTCAGGGAAGGAGACAGAGCTGTGAATCCGTAAGGGTTATTGAGCATGATGAGCTGTAAACAAGAAAAACTTTTCATGACTGTGCTTATATAGATCCATGAACAATGGTCTCATTTCTAATGGGTCAATCTACAAAATGAAAAATAAAATTTCATAGTATCTCTGTTGCTGAAACCTTGATTATTTTCCCCTGTATATCTAATTCCTGGAGGAAATAACCTATAGAAGCATAGAAACCTATATTTTTATGGCTGAAAATACTGTAGAGAGAATCTTTCTCAATACTTCTATTTTATAGGGGAAGAAATTAAGGCTTAAAGAGATAAAACAAACAAACAAAACTACAGTAAAAATTGGCTGAACATTTAACTAGCAATTGCCATGTAGAAACTGAAACTTGGCTTCCTGTCCCTACATCTAGCTCCCTTCTATATGACGTGTTCAGTCTTACCTTTCTGTGTAGCATTTACCAAAGATACGTTCACGGGTTCAAGGGTTGTTTGGCAATGACAAGAAGACAGAGGAAGAAGTTGACTCAGTGGCATCAAATACTTAGACTTACTCTCATCGTTTGTTCACCTGTGTTCTTAAATATGAGCAGGGATATACACAGGTCCAGGATGAATCAGAACTAAATATCTATTTATGTATGTATTTAGATCTAACTATATGTATATACTTCTTTTGTGTGCTATTGGGCCCGCTCCTAAAATACTGAGGTTCACTTATTATCCCTGACATAGCATGGGATGATTAAAAGTATTTGCTTTAATTCTACATTTCTGACATTGTCGACTGGCCTGTGAGCCGGTAACCAAGTAATTCCAGCATTCCAAGTAATCTCCAGCGTGGAGCAATTGTGTAGAATTCTGATCTGCAGGCAGAAGAGCCAATCCCAAAAGGACTTGATCTTGAACAGGGTCCTATTGATCTTCAAGATTAATACAAACAGATCTTGGGGGAGGAAAACAGATCATGTTATGTGAACCCAGGTGTCTATAAAGTAGAACTTCCGTTTTGATGTGGAATCATCTGGAGTACATGATTTCGGAAGTAACTTTCTCCCACTTCTTACCCAGGCCACAGAACTGCCCAATGGAAGAAGTCAGTTTACAATCTTCCAATAATTAATTTATTTACATTCAAAATAGCCCTGCATATTTTGAAACATTCACAAAAAAAGATTGCTTCTAGACTGAACGCTTATATTCTCGTCTCAGAATGAAATTTCATAAAGGCTGTAAACCATTTAGAAGTGAGACAGTTTGTGATAAGGATGCAACAATGGAGGGTCTCCTAGCACCTTGTTGTAGCTCGACACTACTGCGAAAAAGAAGGCACTGCCAGATTTGTATATTCTTCAGTTCTGAGCTTGATCTTTAAAGCAAATCTTACCTTTAAGAAGTGCAGGATTAAAAAAAAAAAGAAAATTGAAAGAAATGTATTTCCATTCCATCTTTTCTTTTTCTTCTTTTCCTTTTGTTCTTTGCTGTTATTTAAAAAAAGACCCTGATTTATGCCACTAGCTCTAACCTGCGAATTAAAACAGCCTCCAAGCTGTAAGTAGTTTAAAAATTATTTCCCAAACTTATGATTATGCCTCTTTTCTTATTTAATTTTAAGTTCATGTCTCCTAGCAATACCTGTTACATGGGCATAGGTTTGTGGTTCACCATATAACCCATAGAAAGAATTGTGGGAGTGTTACCGAATTTAATTTAGGTGTGTCTCGTGTTACATCTTAAGAGTCTATTTCTTCCTCAAATCAAGCATTGGTTTCTATGGCCTCGTGTGGCTTGGTGCTTACGCAAATGTGGTCCTGTTTCCTAACGAAGTGGGCAAATATCTACCTCCGAGTCAGACTGGACAGTGGCCTTTGAGCACATTCCTTAGAATTGATGGGGGGTATTTTGGTGGATGGTAGAAAATGCAGCAAAGTGACCTTAAGTATTAGGGAGGGACTGTCCCTCTGCCATGTATGGATGCCAGGGTATCCTTTTTTGTGACCTTGTCCCCAAGCTCTGTCTCACTGCCACATGCCTTAATTTCTTTTTGAGAGTTTGAGTTTTTTGAAAGAAGGATGTTCAATGAGTGCTTTTGGGATTAAACCAAGTTTGGCATTTTGCTGTGCAGGGATAGACTGTTCAGGCTGATGACACACTTGAATCCTGAACAGGGATTCTGTTTTGAATATTTTATATTCGTACATTTTTCTATCCCATTATTTTACTTCATAAAATTGTGTATGGACAATACTTTTAAGATTGATGAACATGGTTGTTCATGCTTAAGTTCTCAAAGATGGTAATAAAGCTTAAATATTTTTAAAATCCTTAGCAGCATTTTAGGTGCTTATTCTGGCTAGATAGATTTTACATTACATACATAGGAAATACACTTGTATGTTTTATTTAAAGTTCCTTTTATGATCAGTACAGGTTACTGAGTCTGGAAATTCCCTTAGAATGAAACAGCTGTACTTGCTGGTAGATGCTGTTATTGCTCCAAATCCTCACTGTCTCTTCCAGTATAAGGGCATGTACCCACATGAGTACATACTATGTGACTTTCCTTGCTATGCGACTGGCCATATGACTTCCTGTGCCTCTTGTAGTTTCCTGAGGTTGGGTTTGGTTGTGTGGCCTGTTTTAGCAATGACAAGTGGGCAGGTGGTCGTATGTGTGGTGGGAACTTGACAAGCCACTGTGTGTTTTGGCCAATTCTCTTGCTCTTTCTTTCTGCTGTGAGAACAGTATGTTCCAAATGAGGACTGTTCCTTCAGCCTAGAATGTTAGGTCACGTGGAGAAGAACCACAAAAACTTCAGCTTCCAACATTTGGCATGACGGAGAAATAAACAATTGCTAAAGGCCACTAAAATTTTAAGGTCACTTTTCTTGTAGCAGAGATGACTAATATTCTATTAGTATTTATTTTTTAAAAGGATAATTGGGTTTTTCAGTACACAGAGAAACAAAGAAGAGAAAAATAAATAAAAAGAGTCATTATTTTCCAACACAGATGACCTTTGTTAATGTGTATATACACTTTAGAAAATTCAAGCTGAACAGAAAAGTATATTTTCAGTTTATCACTTAATTATGATATGGTAATATGTTCCTTTTAAAATCATCTTTAAACATCTTATGTGACAGTTATGTGTCATTAGAAAATTTTCTCTTGTGTTTTTATGCATAGTTTACCTTTCCTATGGTGGTTAATATTAACATTTGAAAGAGATAAATGATGACAAATGAATATTTCATTATATTTATTACTTACTTTTAAAAACAGAGTACATATACTGCCAATGTTTATAATATCTCTATTAGGAAAACATATTACTCTACAAAGAAGTTGAGACATTATTTTTATATTGTTTTGATTTGTTTCCTATAAAGTAAAATAAATTTTCATTCCACCATGAAGGAAATGGTTTTCTTTGCTTCTTTTGTTTTGTTTTGCTTTGTTTTGGCAAATAATCATTTGAGAATTTGTAGTTGGCCTGACACTTTATTCCAAAAGATGGGAATCTTCAGAGAAATTTCACTACAATTCCAAAGCTAACTCTTATGTACAGATTTTTGCAATAGGTCTGAAAAGTAATGCCAGCAGAAAGTCTTTCCTTTTGTTGCTCTATTTGATTTTTTGTCAGTCTTTATATTTTGCTTGTCAAGGGATATTTAATTAGTGAGAAACCATTTGATTAGTGAGAGTGCATTTCATTTTATGCATGCATGCATACATGCAGAACATTTTATGAGGATTTCTTTTGTCTTAGAACAGTTGAAGAGAAACCATTGTCTGGTGTTGATGCACAGGAATGATTAAAGACTTTCTGATTTCTGAGGAGTAGAGAGTGTGTATTTCAAAGCTGGACCTGATTTTCAAGCATTCTACATTTAAGATACATATTTTATATACATATATACAATATATGTACGTATATAAACTAAATACGGAGAAAGGTTGAAAAGCAGAAGTACCTATCACATTCTCTTGGGCTATAATCATGCCAGATCTTCTACTTGTTTCAAGCTTCATCACAGCTGAGAGAAGTCTCTTCCTAGAGTGGACTATTGCACTTTCAAGGAACTTAGTACATTTTTCATTGATAATATCCAGTTTTGTACATGTCTATTATCACTACAAATTCATTATAACATCTTTGAGGACAAGAGCTATGTCTTATCCATCTATATGTGTACATTTCTTAGCACAGTTCTTTGCTTATGGTGGGGTTCAATTAATAATACATGATAATATGATAATGTCATATACCATTATTACATTTAGGCCAATCAAAAGCACAAAGAAACCTAGAAGCTTAATTTCAGGGGCCAGCAGTCTTACGCTTAAATTATTTGAGGATATTCACACATGCTTTGAATATTTGAAGATAAAAAGATTAGATTTATTATTTGCTGCATCAGAGGGTAGAACAAAAAGAGAGAGATTTTAGCCCAGTGTAAAATCATTTTCTAATATATAGGCTTTCCAAATTCCTCTTCACTGGGCACACCCATCAAAATGACCATACATTAGGAATACCAGAGAGTGGATCTCTATTCTATGTGACAGGTAACGTACTAAACAGATTCCTGCTCTAAGTGACTTATACATCCATTTTGAGTTGTCTTTTCTGCCCCAATAAATTATATATCTACTGAGTATGGGGATCATGTTTTATATCTCTTGGTATCACTAGGCTCTAAACTACTCCCTGTGCAGCAACTGCTCAATAAATATTTGTGGAATGTAATAATGAAAGTCTCCTCCAAGATAAGACAACATCAAGAATAGTGTGCAGTCACGTTCTGTGGGACTGGGAAGGGTTTGGCCATCAGAAGGAAGAAATGGAAGGCAGTGCCTTTTTAAGGGGTGGGCAAGAGGAGGTGGCTGGAAACAGGCGTGCAGATTTAGAAAGGTGAAGATGATGGGTTTGTTTTTGAACTTGTTGAGATTGCCATGGGAAGATGGACAGTAGACAGCTGTGTAATTGGTCTGGCTCTTAGGAAGGAATGCTGAGTTGGAAATCTATCATTTTGTAGACCTGGGTTTCAATCTTGGCTCCACCACTAACTAGCTCTCTGTTCTTGGGCAAAGTATTAAACTACTTTAGGCCACAAGTCCTTATCTATAAAATGAAAATAAACACTTTTGTCTAAATTTTAGAGTTGCTATGAAGATATTCTTATAGTGCCTACTATAGTAATTATCATTTAATGCTGGTTTCTTTACCACTGAAATAATTTTTATTATTAGTTTTTATGCTAATGAGAATCATTTTAATAAGGTGAGTGCAGAAGTCATGTTATAATAGTTGAAGATTGCTGACTAGTCTTTCTAAAATACTGAGAAATGATAAGATTATAACTAGATGTAGGCAAAGGAAAGCTTTTTTTTTGGAAAAGTAATGAACATTTTTATATGCTAAGGAGAAAAAGCCAGAGGAAGGGAGGAAAAGAATTAACAGAGCAAGGTCTACTGAATGAAGGACTAAGTGACAGGTACCAAAACAGATGATGGGCTCAGTCTAAGAAGCGAGGGGCCACTCTTTGGAGCAGGGAGTTTGAAGGAGGTGTGGGGAAGAGGGAGGTAAGGGTTTCTTAGCTTATTACTTTGTGTAGGGAATTTCTCACTCTTCACTTTTTAAGAAATTTTATCACGCCTGCTTCTCTGAATAACTTTGGAGGAAAGGGTAGAGCAGTTACTATTATGGCCTTTAACTAATGAAGAAACTGAGACCCAGAGAAAGAATGTGACTTATCCCAGGTGATGGAGGTCAGCCGAGCACTGTAACTTCAAGCAAACTAGACCCATTTCTGTTCTAGGGACCTGTAGTTTTGATTCTGTCATCTCGTGGCCCAGACATCATGTGGGCACCTTACTTTTTACTTCTGATGTCTGAATTTTGCCTCCCCAAACCAAACCCTGGTTTCATCCACAGCTGAAATTCCCAACTGGCCAATTTTGCCTTATTTTTAGGGCTGCTGTGGAGATATTCTCATAGTGCCAGCTTTCCTAGCTGGCCTTCTGGATTTCTCCTCTCCTATTTGTCTGCTGTAGCAGCCTCAGGTTCAGCCCTATAGAAACTAAACCCGGAGCTGTCACGTAGTTAGACCCAGATGGGTTCCTGAACCTCTGAGTGGTTGTCAGTATGGTTTCATTTCACAGCTAAGTCAAGTCAGAAACTGAATTAGGAGCTAGGTCTCCCACACCCACTAGGAGCTGGAACATGTAACACTTTAATGTGTATATATATATATATATGTGTGTGTGTGTGTATATATATATAGGTTCTTGTGCTGGCCAGTTTTAAGAGGATGAATATCAATGAAAAGCTGGGCAGTTTGAAGCTTTTACAATTTGGATTGGACTTGCCTCCTTCTGCCTAGAAAGTGATCCAAATGCTTAGCTAATCTTTCCTGCATTCATTTGTATCTTCCCATTTTTAGAGATAAATACTCTCAACCCATTTGAATAATGAGACTGCTTTTATTTTGACTTCTTTGCTGACATCATCACCTCTACTCTGACAAGTTTGGATTTGTTCAAAGTATGTATTACTCATGGAGTGCTTGAATGAGCCTTGGTCTGGAAGACTCAGGCAACTCCCACTTCCAGCCAACTCTCACTCTCCAATGTCCAAAGCGGTATCATTGAAATGCTGTCCTTTATATCCTCTGTGTGCCTAGAAATGGTCTGCTAAATCAAGTAGTATTGAAATTGTACCACATTTAGATACTACTTATCTTTAGCAATGATGATTTTATTAGGCACTGTGGGAAATATGCAAAGAAAGAGAAGAAAAGGACCCCAAAGTCCAATCTGCAGCATCATCTTTTGGTTCAACATGAGCTGTGCCTAAATCGCAAAGGAGCTGGCACCAAGCATCAGAATCTATTCCAAAGACAAAGCTGAAAGGATACACCTCAAGGATAAGTAGTTAGACCAAGAGGGACTGCAGACTTCCACAAGTATAACAAAAACTAACAAACTGTAATTTTGCAGTTATATGACATTATAAAGTTGCAAAAGTCTGATATCTAACTTAGAACAGAAAATTCCATGCTTGTTGATGATGTGTGTGTGTTACTACACTAAATTTCTATTCCAGTTGTTTTCTTGTATTTCAGTATGACTTTGGCTAACCAGCTTCCCAGGATTATAGTTACTATAATAAAAACTGAAAAAAAAAAACCCACAAACTTCCATTACAGATGTTTGGGTTGTTAAAATAAAAACTTATTCTTTAATCCACTGCCTGTGTGGATTCAGCTTTATATTTCAGATTTGACTGTGATCCAAATGTTCTTTTGTCTTCTACAGTTAAAGTTACTTCCTGTTTCTTTCCCAGAAAAGAGGGAACAAACTTATTTATATTATTAAATATAGTTATTTGACCGTATTTGTAAAAAACAAGATTTATTATTTTTTTCTGATTAGAAAAGCATATTGTAGATTATAGAAAATTTGGAAAATTTAGAATCTATTGAGAACAAATTAAAAGTAATTAATAAACCCACTTCTCAAAAATAACATCTTTTTGTACTTGTAGATAAATATGTCAAACTTTTCTTTGATAAAAATAATCCTTGAGTTAGCTCAGTTTCATCTTTCTATACATCACTTATAACTATTAATTAGTATATTATCAATGTACTACTTTTAATTTCTTGAATAAATTTATTGGTAACCATTTAAAAATTTTAATTTCTTATTTATAACAACACTATGATATTCTAGTACTAGAATATCTAATACTAGAAATCTCCTTGTACTTTTATCTGATTAATTTCTTAGCATAAATTCCTACAAACATAGGGATTCTGTTGAAAATATAATAGCTAAGTTTTGGGGTTTTTGAGTCAGACAGACTTGGCCTAAATATTAAGTCTACCAAAATTCTCAAAAAATATTAATATGATATTATGGGAAACCTACTCAACCTTAACTTCTCTGAGCTTTGGCTTCATCATCTGTAAGACAGACGTAAATTAGATTATACTTACCTAAGAGGATTATCAAGGTATACTTAGATGTTTACATACATATTTCATGGCCATTCATTTTCATTTATTATTTTAACTGTATTGCAAGTAAAATCTCAATGAACACTCACAGTGAATCTATGAAGTAATACGGCTAAGGCTATCTTAGTAACCTTATTAATTGCCTTATTAATAACCTTATTAACCTCATTTAATGATCTTTATTCTAAAAACAGAAAATTTATTTTTTATGATGGGAATATCATCCCAAATTTACCAATTCATAAATCAAAAACTCCCTCTTAAAGTTATCTTATTCTCTTGATGAATTATACCATTTTCTTGCTCCACTACGTATTTGTGAGCCTGTTAATGTCGCTCTGGGGTGGGGTTGTCAGGTTTGACAAGTGAAATACAGGCTTCTCATTCAAATATGAATTTCAGCTAAACAATAAATAATTTTTTAAGCACAAGTATGTCTCGTAAAATATTTGGGACTTACATTTTTTTTTTTTTTTGGAGACAGAGTCTCACTGTGTTGCCCGGGCTAGAGTGCCATGGCGTCAGCCTAGCTCACAGCAACCTCACACTCCTGGGCTCAAGCGATCCTCCTGCCTCAGCCTCCCGAGTAGCTGGGACTACAAGCATGCGCCACCATGCCCGGTTAATATTTTTATATATATATATATATTTAATTGGCCAATTAATTTGTTTCTATTTTTAGTAGAGACAGGGTCTCGCTCTTGCTCAGGCTGGTTTCGGGACTTACATTTTATACTTAAAAATACACCTTGTTTTAAGTGTGAAGTTCAAATTCAACTGGACATTCCTTATTTTGTCTGGCAACCCTACTCGTGGGATTTCTCACCTTCACCTTGCAGATAGATTCCCTCTGGAAAGTCCTTAACATAGCCCTAGAGCTGTGCTTGGGCCAGGTGAGCCACAGGAGTGGCAGTTCCTGAGCCTCGGAGGGGGTGGCAGGACACCTCTATTCCATTTCATAAGTCTTGCGCAAATCCCATTTTCCAAGTCTCAACTTGCTTATATATTTTTTTAAATTGATGGTGTGAACCAGATGGCATCTACTTGCCCTTCCTGATCCAGAACTCTCTTGCCCTTTTCCTCGTCATACATCATCCTCATCACCCTATTCCTTTTTTGATGAACTTTCTGAACCTATCTTCAAACAGCAAACATTTAAAAAGGAACAACCAATTAAATATTTATCTCTCTATTTCTACCTCTATATCTAACACAAAAAATAGACAGTATGATGAAAGAAAAATAAAAAAAACACCAACATCTTCTCTGGAAAGTAATGGTCTTTCTGGGATGAACACAATAATGAGGGAACAAGGCATTTTGAAGGAGTCTACGGTCAGATTTCAGTAGTGCATCTCCCAGCATGATTGGGTGAGATGTGCCGAACTGCACCTTTAGTTTCTTAATATGTACGTTAATATCACAGCCACATCTCTCCCTAGCATACCAAGACTTCCTAGTCCCACCTGAAAACTAGCTCCCATAAAGTCTCAATGTGTGTTTCCATAGCAATTCCCTGTATGCAGGTTGAGTTGTCCCAGAATACAGGCAGAAAGTTGCCCAGGAGTGTGGGAATCCTGTTGCTGCCACTGTATTTGCACATTACTCAGATCTGTGCTCCACCAGCTGAGCCTGTGAAACAATTTAAGGATGAATTCTTCCGCGGTCTTTGCAGTTACGCCTTTGTCCTTGCTGTCACACCATATATGTTTAGCTTTGGAACTGAGGATCATTGTTTCCACCATGTAAACTCCTTTCATTCAGGACAAAGTGGAATCTCAGAAACAATCAAAAGAAGGCAGGATTAAAATAATTGTCTTGGTGTAATTGAAGTTGAATGATTAAATTTCTTTACTTTTTAGTCAATTGATTTGCTAATCAAGTAAAGTAGCCTCGTGTCCTGAAAGGCCAGAAGGAATTTATTAAATTTATAAAATAATAAATAATTCTAAACTCTTTAAAGGTAACAAATAAGGAAAAAAGAAGATGTAGCAATTTATAAGTTTTAACACCATTTATTATTTTCTCTGATTATAAGTTTCATACAAACATACTAAAAAATATTAGAAATATGAACTGATAAATGTAGAAAAAATGATGAAATTAGAAAGTCACCATTTGACAATAATTACAGAAATACTTAATTCAGACCAAGAAATGTCCAATGGAAGCTAAAACTAATGGGTTAATTTTGATGAGAAAGATGATAAAATATTTCTTCATGAGACACTTCTTAATTACAAAGGAAAAGGAAAAAATAGCAACTGTACACTGGATAAATATATGAGACACCTCCCTAACCAAATAATTAAAGTCAGGAATGGGACAAATGAACATGATGTAACTCTTGATAAAATGCACTGAGAGGGATACAACATCGTTCCTGTGCTATTCCTGCCAAACATGCATGATCTGAGTTTAATCAACAGGAAACATCAGACAAACCCAAAATGAGGAAATTTTGCAAAATAACTGGCCAGTGGTCTTCAAAAGTGTCAAGTGGTGCAAGACAAAGTCTGAGGAGCTGTTCTAGATTAAAGGATACAAAGAGCCCTAACAACTAAATGCAGGGATTGGCTCTCACACCAGATTTTTTTCATTTTGCTTTGTTTTCTCTAAAAGATATTAGTGAGACAATTGGCAAAATTTGAATAAGATTATAAATTTGATGACAGTATCGAGGCAGTGTTAACTTCCTGATTTTGACAATTATACAGTGATTATGCAAAAGAATGTTATTATTCTCATCTGTGTGTATGTATGGAAAAAATATATAAATATTTCTGTAAAAATACACACTGAAGTGTCTAGGTATAAAGAAGCAAAAAGTGGGAAATATGGAAAAGTATATAAAAAATAAAGAGCATCCGTAACCAATTCTTTAGAAAAAAAGTGTTAACTGGGACCCTGGACCACTCTATAAGTTCTTTCTCCCAGTTTTAACGTGCAATCATTGTGAACCTAACACAGAGGCATTCAGTTGTTTATTATTCAGTCTTTAATATTGGTATGAGCTCAGAGCTGATTTTATGATGTAATTTCTGTTGTCTCATCGGGTGACTCTCTCATTCCAACTCTGAACAAGCAGCTTAAGGGGAAACCGGGAGTCCCTGGAAGACAGTAAATTATACTGGAATGGGTAATTACTGGGATCAAGAGTTGTGTGTTTAACTTGGCTCTCCCACTGATGTTTGACCAATATTCACATAGTCAATTGCCACTCAATGTGTTGTCTTGAAAGCCCTACAGGCAGCAGAATTCATGAAGTGTGAACGCCCACAGCACAGCCCTTTACTCCCTTGCTCTTCAACTTGCATCTTTCCCTCTATTCCTTATTCATGTGAAGGCTCCACCTTCTACCTAATCACCCCTATGAAAAACCTTGAATCCTATTGACAGTACCTTCCTATATTTCTTTACTGTGTCATCTTATCTCCATTTCTACTCTCATTGCTCTTATTCTGTGCCTGGATGATGGCATCAGGTTCTCTCTTGGACATCAGGACTCCAGACTATCTGAAGGTTATCTGAAGGAATAGATACGGCCTGTCCACTTCCATGCTGAAAACCATCCATGGGCTGCCATTGCCGAGTCTAGGTAACTTGCCATGGTATCCAAAACCTCCAGTACTCAGGGCTTTGAAATCTGTGCACCGTGTCCACTTTTCGTACTACATTTTAAGACATTATTCTGCTTCCGTTGCTCAAGCTCTATGTATTTACTTGTCATCATGCATGAGCTAGTCTCTTTGTGATCTTTCTTCCCTCCTTCTCCTGGCTAAATTCTCAAGTGCTTCTTTCTGTCTCCATAGCATGCTGCAAATTTTATACAAGTACTACATTTTAAAGAAGTTGTCTATATTTATGTTGTTCCCATGATAAGTGATAAACTTTTCAAAGGCAGGGACCACATCCTACTAGCCTTTGCAACCCTATTGCATAACTCAGTGTTTAGGACATTGTAAGTATTCGAGGAATTGCTATGAACCATTAAACTGAGAGGGTCATAGGTGAGTCTCTTCCCCTCTCATATCTCAGATACTCATCTGTGAAGAAAAAGGTTGATTGGAATGATTTCTAAGGCTTCATTCAACTTAAACCAAACCAATCTAAACAAAACAGTGCTATTATAATACACCATTTTAAAATCCTCTTTGTGTGACTATGTTTGAATGTTCAATTAACGAGACATGATTGGTACTTCTGCTCCACCTTGTTTACAATTTTTAAAATTTTACAAATGATATTCTCCAATTCATATGTGTTCACTTAATTTAGGGAGGTCAAACTCCTCCCAACATTTGAAAATACTTACAGAAAATTTTCAAATCAAATGAGAGTAATGAGGAATTATATAAATGTCCTTTGAATGCTCCACATGGGCATAAAGGTTGGCATTTGAAATTTTAACCAACATGATAAAAATTACATATTAAATGCAAGAATCTCCATTTAAAAGCATTGTTAGAAATATGCTATACCAAAAATGTTTACTATTAATGTAATAGGCTCACAGGCTTTGCAATCAGATTGATGTGGTTAGAAAACAGGATCTGCCACTTATCTGCTAGCTATGAAAGTTACAGATACAAACAGATACATTATCCTTATTTTTGAGTTGGGAATAGTAATGCCTCCCTTTCAAAATTGTATATAACCCAGTTATATACTCTCTGATTGGTCCCAGGCCCTACAGACATTTGGAATTGCACATCCCCTTAAAAATAAAATAACTGAAGTTACCATCCCGTATGCAATGGGGTTATTAACGTCCTCCCCAAGATTAGTGTGGATGATTTACAGCAATCTAGCATAGTGGTTTAAAAAGCAAGTTGCAGAGTCAGACTGTGTTTGAATCCATAATATGCCATTTACAGCTGTGTAATCTTAAACAAGTGGATTAAATTCTGTGTTTCAGGTTTTCTTTTATCTGTAAAGTGGGGATATTACCTACCTAATAGGATTGTTAGGGTATTAAATTAATAATGCATTGAAAGTGCTTCAAAAAATGTCAAACACAGTAAACACCCAATCATTGTCAGCTGTGATGTTCTCATGCCACTTCTGTTTCCTGTCTCCCCTGAACACCAGGTTTTAGGCTTTAGTAGGGTTCCCTTCTTTTCCTCTAGCGCTTTGAAGGCAATTTCCTTCAGACTGCTCAGCTTCAATCCAAAATCCTCTCACTTTATGACACAGAGTAAGTTAGCTTCTCTCAGCCAGAGCATGCTTGGATGGAGTCTTGGAAGAACAAGGTTGCCAATTTCACTGCCACATATCTCAATAAGGTGTTTTTCCTAGATAAAGGAGGCATTCTCTTTCCAAGAAGCATTCTGAACTCTGAGTCTTAGGCCAGTGGTTTGTTTCTTTCCCTTAGTAACAAGTCTGATGACCTCAGTCAGAGATTATTTCCACAAGATTGGGCACCACCTTTTCCACACGCTTGACAGCAGATGCCCGTCCTGGAGCTGTTGATATAATCTGTGCATAAGCTCTCCAAAATAAATTGATTGAAATGGAAATCTGTGAAGTTTATAAAACTGTGTATTTTTGACAAAAGTTACATTGTAAAAAGGACAGCAGAGAGATATGGAGTAATTTATAAGGACGATCCCATGGGATAGTAAATAAATTACGGAGTAAAGCCTTAGCCAACTACCTTCTATTAAAGTCTCTTCACTGTTATTCAAGCGTATTTCATCTCTCCCCAGTGGAAACTATCTGCACAAAACAAAAATATTAGAAATAGAATCCTAGGAATTTGGGCAGTGAAAGGAAATCTTGTTAAAACTTGAGATTAGAGTTGGCTTTGGGCAGGATTGTCAAGATTCTCTTTGTCACCGTTCCGCCTTTCTCTTCAGTCCTTCTTTTGTCTTTTCAAATTCTCCTCTCTCCCAGATGCCTGTCCTCATTATTCCAAGGTTAGTGTGCCATTTGTTAGTTTGCTGATTCATTCAGCATTGAGTGCCTAAGATGTGCTAGGCACTAGGCACTAGGAATACATAAATAAATAGGAGAAAAATCTGGCCTTTTTAGAGTTTTCAGACATCTCTATAGTCTACTTACCAACTTATAAAAACCAGCCTCGGTGAAAAGATACCAGGAAACACACACATACACACACACACACACACATCCCCCCAGAAAGCTTAGAGGAACCCACACTCCTCAGTTGTAGTGGTAGGGGTTATTGTTGTTGTAATTGTGTGCTTGCCTGCTTGGTTGGTTCTTTTCTTTTCTTCTGTTTTGTTTTGTTTTGTTTTCTTTTCTTTTCTTTTCTTTCTTTCTTTTCTTTTCTCTTTTCTTTTCTTTTCTTTTCTTTTCTTCTCTTCTCTTTTCTTTTTTCTTTTCTTTCTTTTCTTTTCTCTTTTCTTTTCTTTTCTTTTCTTGTCTTTTCTTTTCTTTCCTTTTCTTTTCTTTTCTTTTCTTTTCTTTCCTTTCCTTTTCTTTTCTTTTCTCTTTTCATTTTGCCCTGGGAAATAAGCTTTTAAAATGATTATAACCAATCTCCTTCCTCCTTGTCTTACAGATTACTAAAGAGACATCAATGGACTTAGATCAGAGGACTTGCCTATCCCAAAGTAAGGAGTCACTGTTTGTGTATTTATATATCTTTTCAGCATCAAATGCAGAAAATAAAAACAGCTTGTGATTCTTCATTCAGCAAATCAAATGGCCTGGCTAGCACACACAGAACAGGAGAACTAAAAGCAGGGAAAATCCCATAAGAATACAAGTTGTTTATTTGCCACAACTTGACAAAGTGTTGATATCCTTAATATAAAAATAATTTAGAGAAATTAATAAAGAACCACTAACATTTCCAAAAGAAATGAGCAATGACATAAAAAGGTAATTGACGAATAATGAATGCCACCAGTGAACATTGCTTATTATTTACATTAAATAATAAGATATACTTTTCTATTATGAAACTAGAACACAGTTTTTTATACAGTGCATTTATGAGAATGCTTTACATTCCACTATGACATACTGAAGCAAGAGAAGCAACAGAATGCAACATTACATATAGGTTATTCATCCATAGAAAAACATAGGAAAAATATAAATTAGGTTATTAAGTATGATATGTCCAATTTCCTTAAGTATTAAGTTTGACAGTTGATATTTCTGACATTTCACTTTGACACTTCTTGTTTATTTTTTTATTGTGAAGATACATCCACATTCTTTCAAACACATATTTTAGCTCATGATCATATTTCAAATTTTTTCAGAGCAATTTTTGTGACACCATGGATAAATCAAAAATTCATATTATTTTCAAATGTGAGTTTGGTCATGTCTACTGCAACCATTTGGAGGAGATGATGAGGATGCTTGTGATTAAGCTTCTGAGATAGGTCAGTAGAGACAGGCCAATCCTCTTGCAAGACAACACTTGACCACATGTCACACAAACAATGCTGCTAAAACTATAGAAGCTGCTCTTGAAAACTCTCTGCCATCCACCATATTCACCAGACCTTGCACCAACTGACTCCCACTCCTTCCAGGCTTTCGACCACTTCTTGCAAGGAAAAATACTCAATTCTCAACAAGCTGTGGAAAATGCCTTTTGCGGTTTCATCATCACTCACTTTCCAGGCTTTTTCGCTGCTGGCATAAACAAGCTACCGTTAAGATGGCAAAACTATGTTGATAGTTTAGGCACATACTTTGATTAATTGCACTGCTTCTTGTTTGAGATATAGTAAACTACAATTTTGATTCAAAATTGGACATTTCATATTTAGTGACCTTAATACTAAGCATTAGAGATGGCTTTTATTAACATAAGGTAATAGCAGAGCCCCTTGTAGCTCTTCTGTAAGCTGAGAATGATACTAGTGATGGTGGTGGTGATGATGATGGTCATGGTGTTGATACTGATGATGGTGGTGGTGCTGATAATGGTGGTAATAATAATGATGGTGGTAGTGGTGATTATGGTCATTAAATATGAAATGGCAGATTTCTAATCAAAAGTGTAGTTTATTATATCTCAAACAAGAAGCAGTACAATTAATCAAAGTATGCACCTAAACTATCAACACAGTTTTGTCGTCTTAACGGTAGCTTGTTTATGCCAGCAGTGAAGAAGCCTGGAGAGTGAGTGGCAATGAAATCATGAAAGGCATTTTCCACAGCTTGTTGAGAATTGAATATTTTTCCTTGCAAGAAGTGGTCCAAAGCCTGGAAGAAGTGGGAGTCAGTTGGTGCAAGGTCTGGTGAATATGGTGGGTGGCAGAGAGTTTTCAAGAGCAGCTTCTATAGTTTTAGCAGCATTGTTTATGTGCCATGTGGTCAAGGGTTGTCTTCCAAGAGGACTGGCCTGTCTCTACTGACCTATCTCGGCTGCTTAATCACAAGCATCCTCATCATCTCCTCCAAATGGTTGCAGTAGACATCTGCTGTCATCAATTGACCAGGTTTCATGAAGGTGTAGTGGATAATACCAGTGCTGGACCACCAAACAGACACCATTAGCTTTTTTAGATGAATGTTTGGTTTTGGACTGTGTTTCAACACTTCATCTTTATCCGACCATTGGACCAAATGCTTATAATTGTCAAAAAGAATCCATTTTTCATTACATGTAACAATATGGTGTATTGGTGAACAAATGGTTCACCTTTATGTTGTAACAGCAAAGAACGGCAAGCTTCCAGACATCTCTCTTCTGACACTCATTTAATTCATGTGGACCCCATCTATCCAGCTTCTTTACCTTGCTGATTTGTTTCCAATGGTCGCATGTTATTGAAATAGAAACATCAAACTTTGCTGCTAATTCATACATAGGTTGTGATGGATTCACTTCCACCATAGCTTTCATTTCATCATTATCCACCTTGGTCTCAGGTCACCCAGGTGGCTCATTTTCAAGATTAAAATCACCAGCATGGAACTTCTCAAACCATCGAGGTACTGTGCCATTCATTAGCCACGTCCTTGCCAAACACTTCATTGATATTTTGAGCTGTCTGCTTTGCATTGGTTTCACGACCCAACTCCTGTGAAAATAACACGAGTTTTTGATTTGTTCATGGTTTCACAAAAATTGCCCTAAAAAATTTGAAGGATAATCATAAAAGCCAAACCATGTGTTGGAAAGAATGAGGATGTACCTTCACAATACAACAAAAAACTCAAGAAATGTCAAAGTGAAATGTCAGAGATATCAACTGTCAAACTTAGCACTTAAGGAAATCAGACAATTCATACTTCATAACCTAATACCGCTGTGCATTTGCACATGAGTTTACCGCTGTTAAGATAACTTCCCTCATTCCAGGGGCTATCACTCCACCCCCTTCACCTAGCTAATTCTTACTCTTTAATCTTTGGGTTTCAGTTTGATATCACTTACTCAGGGAAGCAGCCTTTGATTCCCCAAACTAAATGAAGTCCCCCTAATCTCTCTTGGCAAACACCATGTACTTTTCCTTCATAGCACTTTTCTCAAATATCAACAATTCAGTATTTTAGAAATATCATTGTAAGATTCCTGACTTTGAATGTGGTCCAGTATGCTCACCTCGATTTCTGTGTCCACACCCATCTGGTACCATGCCTGGCATAATTCCAGTCCCTCAATAAATATTTTCAGAATGAGTGAAATGATGACAAAAATGACAGGGACTGTGCATCTGAAATTGTGGTACAAAGATGGTATATTGTACTTAATCCAAAGGGTTCAAACAATTGACTATTTTGACTGTAGTTTACAGAGCATCCCTGGCATGAGAATCATTTAAAATAAGAGATGGGCAATTTGGTTATATATATATATATATATAACAATATATATACACACACACACACACATAATTAGAGTCCCTGATGAATCCAGTATCTGACTGGTGATACATGGCAAAAAAAAAAGAAAAAAGATATTGGTATGGGAATGGATAACTAACAAAGAGCCTCTCCTGGTAGTTGTGTCTTCTGGCTTGCTTCTGCAAGAGGAAAGGTCTCTAGCTAATGCGGCCAACCTCGGGGGTGTGGGTGCAATTGCTGGGTATGAATGAATCTCTCTACGCGTCCCTGTCTTAGGCCACAGTTGCTGTGCAGGACAAGAAAGGCCCATAAAGATGACATGTTTGCTTGGCGGCTCCCTGTTGGGGTTCCAGTGTATTACCTGGATCTAATTATCTCATCTCCAGCTGACAGAGGGGTTTCCATGGAACCTCTCCATCACTGCTGCCTCAGCCCAGCTTCCAGGGAGCTGTCGAATAGCTTGATATATTTTTGGATCCCCTGCTCATTGGATGAACAAGCTGAAGCAAATCATGTATTGACCTCAAAGCATTTATAAACTGTAGAACATTATATTCTCATCAGAGCCATAGGGGCAGTAAACTATAGTTTCTCTGCTGTGAAACATGGTTTTGGTTATGCACTGTGTTACTGGGGTTGTACCTAAACAATAATACATCATTTATGGCACATGTCGCCTTCTTTATTGAAAGGCAAAACAAAGAGTTGAGGACAAAAATCATTACTTCTTTAGCAATTTTTCACAAAATGCTTTTCTTTTGTACTTGACACACAGATGGGACATTGTACTGCGAGGGAAATGATATATGGCAGCGTGACAAATTTCATTTCCTTTCTAAAACCAGAATCAGAAGGATGCACAAATTTGGGAAAGTTGTGTTTCTTCAAAAAAAAAAAATAAAATAAAATATGCTTTTTGAAAAGAGGGAGAGGGGACTCCAGTGTGTCTCCCTGAGAAAGCATTTGTATGTTTTAATTTACTTGTCGGATATTGATCAAAGTGCTTAAATGAAAATATTGGTAACAATAAATCCGCTCATGTTAGAGCTTTTGTATCACCTTGGAAATGATCATCCATGACTGAGGCTAGAATTAACAGGATGTGATGCAGCCCAGTAGGAACTGGGAAGACAAAGGAAGCCGACACAGAATCAGCTCCAGGAAAAGTTTTATGCATGAACTTTCTGAAAGTTAGAAGCAGTCAGGCCGCTGCTCTCAGTTCTTGCTCATTCCTGCTCTGTGCTGCTTCTTTGTCCACTCCGTCCTTCAGTGCAGTGTTTCTCAAAGCTTATCCAGCCAGCTCTTGCTTCCGAGTCACTGGGGTGCTAAAAATGCAAGATCTCTAGATCCGCACAGATTTGGAATCAGGCTGTGTTTACTTGGGGCATGGGGATCCACATAGGTCAGGTCATAGGTCTACATAGTGATTTTTCTGCACCCTGGAGTCTGTGATACCTGCCCTCAGGTCTCATCCCAGACTACTCTGAGGATAAATCATGACTGACATTTGCAAAGGATTGAACTACTTTTTCTGACTTCCTTTCTCTCAAGGTCCTTTTCCCGTAGCATTTTACTAGGTGAGTTTTTAAAAGTGTTCACAGGTATAATAATTTATAACATTACTCTTCCAAAAAATTTGTTTGCATTTTGTTAGGGTCTTTTTGCTCCTTAACTCATCATTTCCCAAATCATGTTAGGCATTTTTTAAAGAAAATAAATAAAAGGTTCAAATATGTTTAAAAAAGGATGGGTTAAATATAGTTAAATTTAGTGAAATAGCTTGACTGTAGGACTTGTCAGTGCCTTTAATATATGCATGTACACTGAGTTTCTCTAAATAGGATTTTCCTAAACATACTTGATAGGAAACTTCTTTGCCCTAGAGAATCTCATGAGATTTGTGTCTCAAAGAACAAACGTTGGCTAATACTGCTTAATTCAGAAGGAGTATTAAAGAGTAAGTGGAAATCTTGGCTGGTGGCCTGTGGTTGGAGAGGCATTTGATGCCTCTTAAATGTTGTCACGTATGTGGCTGTTTACTATGCTCATAGAGAGTTAGGGATTTATGGAGGAAAAATTGTCTGATACTGAGAAATGAAGATGATATGTCAGATAATTTAATATTTACCCCCAAAGAAATTCACACTACTGGAAAATATTCCCTAGACAATGTCGTGTTTGTTAAAAAAAAAATCAAGTTGGCACTGTTAACCTAAGTTAATATTTATAATATCTAAGCTGCTGGGTGATTATCATTTTTTTCTTTAAATTTTTCATCAACTATTTGGATTATGAAAAATCAACAAAGTTTTTAAGCACCAATATGAACACTGAGTGACTTTGGGTATGTTCCTTCACATCTCTGGGATGCTTCTGCAAACAATAGGTCTGTCTATGATCTCTGTAGCTCCTAACCTTTTCGGGGTCATCACACAGTCTTTTGAGATTTCTGATGAAAACAATGGGATTTCTTCCCCGGAAACATCACATAAGCAGATGCAAACTGACTTTTCTCCTAGAGTTCTAGGGTTTCATGAATCGTCTGCAGCCTATTCCAGATGCTGTAAAGAACTACAATGGGCAGAGAAAAGATCTCTTGAGCCAGCATTTCCTTTGTGTCCTTCCTGCCATGACATTGCGTGAGTCTAAGATCCATTCTCCTCTCACTTGCAGCACTCTGCTCGGGTTATCTTCTTTTGTCTTTCCTTTTTGTTGTTTCT
Source organism: Lepilemur ruficaudatus (assembly GCA_963574885.1). Taxonomy (NCBI): domain Eukaryota; kingdom Metazoa; phylum Chordata; class Mammalia; order Primates; family Lepilemuridae; genus Lepilemur; species Lepilemur ruficaudatus. The sequence goes on along the minus strand of CAUYRT010018591.1, from coordinate 20,711 downwards.
GGCAACAGCAGATCTGAATGTATATCTATGAAGTTTTGTTACAATAACCGGTTAAAACTTCAAAGTAGAGGTTAATCCATTGTAATAGAAAATACAGAACTGTTTTTCCACTTACACAAAGTTGTTATTTGCCATTTCTTCCAGGTAGTTAGTGTGCAAATTTACAGACTGACCTGCAGAGGTTCTAAACAATGAAAATGTTTTGCAACAGTTGGCATGGAGAAACTATTTTCCTGAACTGTCAAAAGTGCATGAAATCAGCTGTGCATATTACGAAATATGTCACCGTTCTACTTGTGATGCAACAAATAAAATGGTAAGTATTTCATTAAAATTGAAATGACAAGTGGCTATAACCACATACAATCATCTGTGCTTCAAATGTTCCCTCGACATTTTTCTTAATATAGTTTATTTTTTAAGGTCGTTTTAGATTCACAGAAAAATTCATGGGAAAGTACAGAGAGCTCCCATATACCCCTTGCTCCCACAAACACACAACTTTCCCCACTATCAGAATCCCACCTCAGAGAGGTACATTTGTTGCCATTGTTGAATCTACGTTGACATATCATTATCATTTATTATCCAGACTTCACAGATTACAGTAGGGTTCACTCTTAGAGTTGTACATTCCATGGATTTGGACAAATGTATAATGATACGTATTCACCATTAAAGTACCATACAGAGTATTTTCACTGTCCTAAAAGTCCTCTGTGCTCCACCTGTACTCTCCTCCCTTCCCCAAACCCCCAGAGACCACAGATTTTTAACTGTCTTTATAGTTTTACCTTTTCCAGAGCATTATTTAATTGGAAGTATACAATATGTATCCTTTTCAGATCGACTTCTTTCACTTAGCAATATGCATTGACGTTTCTTCCATGTCTTTGCATGGATTGACAGCTCATTTCTTTCAGTGCTACGAAATATTCCACTCACTCATTCTATTGTCTCTCTGTGTCACAGTTTATTTATCCATTCCCTTCCTGAAGGACATTTTGGTTGCTTCGAAGTTTTGGCAATTATAAATAAAACTGCTATAAATGTCCATCTGCAGGTTTTGTATGGAAGAAATTTTCAGTTCATTAGTGTAAATACCAAGGAGCACAATAGCTGGATGATGGTATGGTTAAGATCATGTTTAGTTTCTAAAGAAACTACCAAACTGTCTCCCAAAGCGGCTCTATCATTTTCCATTCCTACAGTGAATGAGAGTTCCCGTTGCTCCACACCTCAATAGTGTTTGGTGTTGTCAATGTTTTGGATTTTGGCCTTTTAATAGGTCTGCAGTGGTATCTCATTGTTGTTTTAACTGGCAATTCCCAAATTACATTTGGTGTTGAACATCTTTTCCTGTGCTTACTGCTTACTTGTCATCTGTCTATCTTCTTTGGTTTGTATCTCTTCATGTCTTTAGCTCATTTTTTTAATCAGGTCATACATTTATTTAATTGTTGAGTTGTAAGAGTTCTTTGTGCATTTTCAATAACATCGTTTATCAAATATGTTGTTTTCAAATATTTTCTCCCAGTCTGTGGGTAGTCTTCTCATTTTCTTGACACCCCCAAAATTTTAATCATGCCATTCTTATGGCAATAGAATATTTTAGTGATGTTTTTGCATTTCTTGATGGAGTTTGAGACATAGAGAAAGTAATGTGTGTTTTGGTCATTTACTATTATTTTGAAAGGAAATACATATTTTTTCATAAACAGATCCCAAAAATACAGTGGTCCTAATTATCTCCAAAGTGTTTCAAGATAAAAAAAGAAGAAACTAAGAAATTAAATAATCTGAAAAGTATACCAAAGATAACTTAAAGACGTTATATGTCTTCCCTGACTAAAAATGTTTGTGTGCATATGTGTAGTATATGTGTCTGCATAAACACATTTACATAGTCTATAGTGGTCTTTGAAATATGGTTTTGCTCTACATATCATTACTGGTCCCTTTTGAAGAAGCTAAAATCTTTGAAGTCTACCATAGAATGTAAGATTATGTTCCCAAGCATACCACTTATCAAGTTTTATTGCTTTTGGACTAATATTTACATGTCATCTCTCCTTCTCTTCATTTTTAAATAAAGTAACTGCAATATAGTTGAGGAAATGAAAGGAATTATGATAGATTTTTTAGACCACAGTTTTGTCCTCATCCACCAAGTAGAAAACTGATAGAATGGAATTCTTAAACATTAAGATTTGTCCTAATTGGTCACTGTAGCATTGATTCTGCATTAACTATTTGGAATAAGCATTTCTTTAATCCTACAAATCTCTGGAAGCAGATGTGGTTCAATAACACACACACACAGAGTATGAAAATTAATGCTATAAGATCCTGCCTAGTGGCACTTACTGATCTGCAGAGGGCTGATTCACGGTCAGACAGAGACCTGGTCAAAGCTCACTTAGGTTGTAGGTAGGGCTTTCCATAGCTTAAGACAACAACAGAATGATACTTCATATGTTCCTTTCTAATCTGTGAACAAAAGAACATTTCTAGGCATGTGGCATATGGTTTAGTCTGGGGCATTACAAGTATGTTATATCACACAGGTACTTTGCTATGGATCTTGCAGGATTTCTGACTCCAATTGTGCAAAATTTGCCTTCCAAATCCATTTATTTTGGTGTCATGGACCATTGAGGTCAGGTATCTATCCTCATCTACTCATCAAAGCTTTCAAGCTTGTATCAGCAAAAGTAGGAATGCATTATTTCTTGGCTCAGTCATTTGGAAATGCCTCTAGCACCTGAGTGGTCAACTGTGCCAAATGCAGCCTCTGTTTAATTCCTGCATGATGGTGTCTGTAAAGTCATTGGAGTTTTTTTGTTTGTATTTCTCTTGCAAGGTTCTAACTCTCCTTTCATCTTCATCATATTTACTCCAGATTTATTGGTCCCAATGTTGCTCTTAGTATGTCATCATTGATTAAAATAGAAGAAATACCCTGATTAAGAGTGTACTTAAAGATGAATCTAAAAAAAAAAAATACACTCAGTTGTATTTTTACCATGGTTAAACCAGTGTTATATTTATAAAATAAATGAAAATGCTAAGAGGCTTGGCCAGGAAACACATGCTTTGTGCACAAAGTAGAAACATTTCTTCTTTTTTAAAATATTAAAATGTGAACCTTTCTTGCCTTATTCATGGTCCAGCTAGTGAGCTGTATATGGTTCAGTTAAGACAGAATGTGTGCTTATTGTTCAAAAGAACAATATCAGTTTTTATATCAGTTAATAAAAAATTAAACCCATTAAGAATATAGCACTTAGGCAAGAGAGAATGATATTTTTTAATGTCACACTCAAAACCACATTTCTTTTAATCAACATCTGCTCTGTGTTAAGCTGCCTATAAAATCTGGTGCCCTGTTGACAGTAGAAGATGAAAACAAACAAACAGGAAAACTACAAAAGGCATGGTATTAACATCAAAGTAGAATAACCCTGCTCTCTGTCTTTGGCATTTGAAAAACGCCTTTATTTTGACCCTACACAATTGGATTTTCTTCCCACCAATCTTGATTTGGGAGCTCTGGATTAAGAAAACTTGCATATGAACTGAAACATGAGAGTAAAGGGAACCAAGAAGGAACAAGGAACTTTTTGAACAAATTAAACTATTTGCAATTATAAAACCGCTTTTATTGTTTGGGACAATCGGAAAACAGCACCGCACACTGTCTTGTAGATTAAATTCACTGGTCTTCAGCTATAATGGCAGGTAACTTACAGAAAGTAAACTGATCCCAATTGTAATTGTATAACTCTGCAAATAAAGTGGTTCAAAGGTTTGGGATTATGGAGAATGAAAGCAAGAGCTCTTGAATTTTTTGTGGATACTGGAGCTTAAGAGCATCATTCCTTTCCTTATTGAGAACAGTGACCTAGATTTGTCTTAACACATTACTATTATACTAGCTCTGTGTCTATACTAAAAACAACATAAAAGTAGTGTGTGGGATGTCTCATCTTAGAGCACTGGTGATTACAAGTATCTCCATTCTGCAGGGATTGTTTCTATTAGGAAAAAGTATTTACTAATGCCTCACATGAAGAAATTTGCTATATATTTGCTTATTAATTTAACAGCATCTACTATTAGGTAGTAAGCTATGTGCTGGGGGTACATAGATAAACAAATCACAGTCTCTGACCTTTTGGAGATGGTGGGAAAAAACTAACCACTGTCACTAGTAATAACAACCAAACAATTGCCATATGGGCTAAGAGTGGCTGTGGAGGGGTCCTTTCTCCCAAGCATGATGTTCCCAGAAGGTGGTGCATTCTTCTATCACCATAAGATAGACTCATTCACTATATGATACAGGATAAATTCGACACTAAAGAGAATAAGCTATGATGAGCATTTTCTCTTTTAAAGCTTAATACTTTGAAAAAAATTTATTTCATTCATTGATAACTTTGCATTTCACTCTCCACTGGTAGGATCTTACCCAACTGTAAATATTTGCAGAGCACTCACTGTCGGCCGCAGGTGGAATACTTTCACAGGGTTATTCCCGATCTGTTCTTAGGATCACTAAATTCTAAGACTATTCTCTCTCCCTCTCCTTTTTAACTTCTTTTAAGTCTCTTTTATAAAGACTTCTACAGACTGTCAACAGGAAGACTCAGGTGTTGGGTACTCTTTTTGTTCAAAGAAATCTAAGGAAGCTTCCTGGAGACCGGTGGGTATCCACTAAAAATGTGGGGGTGGATGTAGATTTTAAGCGGCTACTTCCAAGCCCTTTTCTCCTATAGTCATTCTTTTCCTTTGTTCTTTTTTTTTTGCTGAAATCTTACCCATCTACATGTCTCTGGATTTCCTGTTACAGGTACGGGTGTGAGAGATGTGAGAGACAGCCACGGAGGAGAATTTTTGAGGCTCGGAGCTGTGGTCAGGAAGACCAGAGGACAAGGACGGAAAAGCCCCTCCTGACTTTGCGGAGAAGACAGACGGTTGCGCGGCGGTGATCGAAAGGCCACAGGCACCCTGCGTTGTTTGATTCGCGCGTTTCTGAGATTTCGCCCTCGACCCGAATCTCTAACGAACCCATCATTTATTGAATTAATTCATCCTTGCCGATGCGTGTGCTCCAGCTCAGAGCCGCATGCGGTGAGTCGAGTCCTGTCAAAAGGAACTGTCACGGGCAAGGGTGGGGAGGGGACGAGTTTCCCAGACCCTCAGGAGTCACTGGTATGAAACCTATAAAAGTCCCCTACTCAGAGCAAAGGCTGCAACTGAACTAACTGCACCAATCCTTTTGGATTTTCCAGTTACTTTTTAAAATCACTGACCTCGAATTTTGTTGACTGGAGTCACCTTCAGCGCCTGCGCTCGGTTGCTCGAGGAGGCCCCTGCCCAGGAGGCGCCCGGCCGCACGCGCCGCGCTTCCTCGTGAGGTGGTGGCTTCCTTTATTTCACGTCTTTCTTCTTCATGTAAAGCTCCGAGCCTGAAAACAGAAGGGACGATTTTACTCTAGTACTTTTTTTTTTAATGGTTAAAAGGAAAGGAATTTAGTCCTGTTAAGACTGTCACACAGCTCAGATACAGATAAGGGTGTAGATTAAAATAGACGTGTAGGTAGTACGTATGCTAAATGTGAACGATATCAAATCCATGTTATAAGCCTTTTCACACATGTATCTGTAACTCAGAGTACATCCCAGGTAGTCTTACATGTAATCAGGGTATACCACTCTTCGTTAATAAAAGTTCAGGAATTGTTAAAATCAGCACAAATAACAAAAATCCCCTGGTGAGATGTAAATGATAGCACCACTCATGTCTCCCTCATAAAACCAATTTAACCTTTAAAACAATCTATTTCTCTTGACTTATTTTTCACTCATGCCTGCCTGAAGTCCTGTCTTTGTTTCTTTCCCTTTACATCTCTTCTCCCTTCTCTTTTCCTTTGTTTCATTAATTAAACAATAGCTAGGAGGCAGCTAGGGAATGCATGAAGTCCAAGTCTGGTTTTGCAATCCATATTAACAGGTATAAACAACAGTAATTTTTTACAGGTGAATATTGTAAAGTAAAAGGTTAAATTGATACATTATATGTATAGTGAGCCAGACTAAATTATGTTCTAAGAAATATTTCGCTCCCTCTATGTATATATTTATATATATATATAATATGTTGATAAGCCCGTGCAAGATTATAGCATTCAATGGGTAAGAATACTCGGGAGATTTTCCCACTTAATGGTACTAGAATAAGCCTCTTTCTAAGGTAATTCATTTTCCTTCATGCTATTTAAAAATAAAACAGGGTACGTTTTTAAATTATGCACGTGAGGCAATATTCAGATGGCTGCTTAACATTCAGAGGGGATTTCTGTGATCCACCCTGTCATTGCAATTCTTGCCCTCACTCTGCAGTACGAGAAAACACTGTTATTTACCCTGGGACACAGGTGACTGAACTTATAAAAATCACTACAAGACAAGATGTATTGAGGCCTGGCATGGAATGACAAATTCTGGTGAGGTTCACCAAGAAGAGACATATTGATTCTTAAATGATTAATAAGGAGAATATAATTGTATTTCATTAAGATGGATGGGATTTCATTTAGTCTGTCTTCTCCCTTTCCAGTTCAGATGCGAGAGGAAATCGAGTCATCATCACTGGCACCTCGTGTTAGCCTGCCATGGCAACAAGCTCATTGATTGAGTAAAAGAACTTTCAGATGCAGTAGCTGGTCTTTAATGGGTTGCTGAAAGCACAGATAAGATGGCCAAGGGAGCTGACCGAGTTTCTGTGGATATATAAAAAAAAAATGGAAATTCACGATACAGTTTCTCATTGGTTCCTGATACAGCTAAGCCCTTTTATAATTCTAAGATTGGAGTACAAAATGATGCCTGCTTCATTCATTTGCTTATAGCTATTGGGAGGGGAGGGTCAGGTCTGCGGAATTGCAGGGAATTCTGCTCTATGAAATTACACTTAAGTAATAATAATAGCTAAGTGTTGCCAAGGATTTAGACTTTTTTTTTTTTTTTTTGCATGATCTCAATTATTTTTCCAAACAGCTTTTGGTGCTGGGTACTACTAATTACTACTAATGTCACCATTTTACAGATGACAATGCTAAGGTTCAGAAAGACATCCATTTAAAAAGGGTCCGCTTCAGCCTTGAATCCATTACACTCTGATCCCTAACTCTTGGTTTCCTCAAAAGGCCTTTCAGCATAAGGAGAAACTAACCTGCGGGCAGCAATCAGTGGCTAAGTGTGTGGGCTTTGGAGTCAGACTCTAATGAAAGCCAGCTCCACCACTTAATAGCTATATAAATTAGTGAGTTACTTAAAACTATGCCTCCATCTCCAAGTCTGTAAAATGGGGTTTTGGTGAGGCTGGAATAAGTTAATACAGAGTGCTGAGAAGGCACTGTGTCAGTGCATGGCATGTGGCAAGCACATGAGAAATGTGAGCACATGCCTGGGTTTGAGTCCTGCTCTGCCGTGATGCCCAGTGCCCCAGAGGACAAGCCCTTCCACACCAGCACATGGCAAGCCTCGCCTCCCCCACTGCAAAGCAAGCTCTGAGGCCCAATCCCATTTCCACATGCAGGAAGAGTATATTCTGTCTGTATATGTGTATGGATGTGAGCGTATTTGCTGAACGGTTTCATTGATTAACTGTTAGAAGACACTTTTTGGCCATCTGTGAAAGAAAGTCAAAAATAGTAACCGATTCACAGCATGTTGTGATGGTTCCATGAGATGAAGCATGTAAACTGCTTAGCTCAGTGCCTTGGACACAGTAAGAACTCCACAAGTGTTAGCAATTACCGTCATTATTGTTGTTATAAAGGCAGTACAGTGATGGTCGTACTAGTAAAACAGAAAGACCTACCTAATCCAAAATTCTATCTGATAAGGGAGTTAATACATGTAGCCTCTATGGTTTCCAATTCAAAGAATTAGCATATAATTATATATGTGCACACACATATACATTCAGTGATAAAACTGAGCTGAATATATTACAATAATTTATGCAAAAAGTATTTGAGATTCCTTAATTATCATTGTACTTCACATATTCAGAAGTACAACTTCAGAGAGATATTTGATAGAGAAAAGGCTGCCTAGGCCAGCTTATAGCAGAAACAAACAATTTTTTTTTTGAATTCTCTCAAAGTATAGAGCAATAATAAATACAGAAGTTTTTTGAGGGGAAAAAAACACCAAGCAGCATAGGAATAGTATCATTTATTTTGAAAACTATTAGAAAAGCATTTAAAACAAGACAAAAAGAATAAAGCAGCAAAATGTGGCCTTTTACTAAGAGGGAAACTGAGGCAGGGAGGAGAATGACGCTAGTTAGTGTTGAAGCCGAAGAGCGCCTAATCTTCAATTCTGCGCTCTCCTCGTAATGGCCTGTTCTAATACGTGCTTTGAATGCCACCGTATTTAGAGGCAGGACATGTTGGACTACTGGAGGGATGTGATTCTGACTTTTACTTTATTCTAAAGCACTTTTTGGATAAACCAATCGCTCTTGCTGAGACCCTGGGAGGGTGGAGGGGTAAGATGCAGAGGAATTGGGTATTCGTTCTAAGACCTGCATTCTTGAGTAGTGCAGGAAGGTGCTTCTTGGCAGAGATCAGGGGTTCTGTAGTGTTCAGAGCGGCAGGCAGCCCTGCAGGTGTCTGAAGGAACGCTCAGCAACTCACTGGACCAGCAATCGTGTGTGTGGCTGCCCGAGGGAGGTAAGGGACACGAAGAGTGGAGGATGTGTCTGTGTTCAAGTGTCTGGCAAAACGAATACAAAAGGAATTCACAATTAGCTCTTAGTTCGTATGTTTGAAATAGGCATTCACCGGTCAAGTGAGGTGAAACTGCCCATGAAGGGAAGTCAGTGGGAGCATAAAATGCAAACCCATTTGGATAGCAGAAAGGGGCTTGTCCCAAACTTCAGGGTGTATTTATCTTAAGCAACGGAGAGTACACTTTCTAATAAAAATAAAATAAGCCTTGAATGGCACAGCAGTCTCCTTATATTTAAAATGGTTCCTGTAAAGTAACATTTTGATGATTTAAATGGAAATGAATCAGAACATATAGATTAAATTTCCTTGAAAAACACATTGGCTTTTGTATATTTTTTATTAAATTTTCATTTCCAATATCCTGAAGTAGGCTCCAGAAAAAATTAAAAAGGAAGGAAGGGTAACAAAAACATGTATTCAGCTCTGAGCATGATGTTGTTTCATAATATTTTCAGTAAATAAGGGAAATTGAAAAAAAATTAAGCTGGTATGCGTGCTTGCTATGCAGTATATACTGGGGACTTTGTCTAGACTAGATGACTTTAGAATATAACAGCAAAGAAAAGGTTGAAATGTAAAATTTCATGTATAATAGTTCAAAAACATATAAATGATTCTTCTCATTCAAGGATACTTTCAAAGAGATTCCCTTATAAAGGCGCATTTTTAAATAATATCTGCATGATAGGTTAAGGTATGATTTCAATTTAAGGGGTAAAATGGATAAAGTAATGCTTATTAGAGGAATTTTTCTAATAAAATAATAATCATTCAAAGGACATTAAAAAGAGAGGCTTATGAAAAGAAACAGGAAAGTAGTAGAATCATCTGCATTAACAAAATATGACCTCTCTTAAAGAGCACTGTGCATCATCTCATTCTACCTCCACAAAGCCCATGTGTGTTATCTATTGCTACCTTTGATTTGCAGAAGTGGAAACCTGGGTTTATGAAGGTAAAGCAATTTCCCCAAGTTTCTGTACTTAACAGGGAGCAGACGGATTCCCACCTCATGCTCTGACCACCCCACAACACTGCCCCCTCTCTAGACTCATTGCCTTCATTCTGGTAGATTGCAAGCTCCAGTAATTTCTTCAGAAAGCGGATCTGGGAGGCAAATTACTGAGACTGCCATATATGAAAATCACTTTTATTTGTCCTACACTTTGTGGATCATTTGCCCAAGCACAGAATTCTAAATTGGAAACTATTCCCCTTCAGAATTTTGAAAGCATTGCATTGTATTATTTTCTGACTTCTACACTGCCATCTAGAGCATTCCAAGGCCACTCTGATCTCTGATTCTTTTTGTGTCACGTTTCTTTTTCCTTTCTGGAAGCTTTTCGTATTTTATCCCAATGCTACCACAATTTCAAGACAATTTACCAAATTATTGATTCTTTTTTGTCCTTTGTGCTAGGCCCTTGGTAGGCCTTTATAATCTGGAAATTCATGCCATTCACTTCTAGAAAATACTATTTAATTGTTTTGTTGATCATTTTCCCCTTCCATTTTTTCTGTTCTATATGTTTGGAAGCTCTATTTTTTTCAGGGAGGTTGGTGAGGGGAAGTATTGGATTTCCTGAGCTCTAACAGTTTTATATTTTAGTCTGTTTTCCATCTGTGGAAACTCTTCATCTTACAATTTTTATTGATTTTTCTTCCTTATGACTAATTTCATATAGACATGTAAAATTTCTGAGAACTCTTTTTGTGTTTCCCCATTGTCCATATTTAATATCATTAATCAGTTAATAATATCAAAATGTCAATAATTAAGCTCTTGTTCCCTCCTTGCAGTATCTACTAAAATCTTTCTGAAAATATGCATAATAGCCTTCGGGGAAGATTTCTTCTGCTTGCGCAATCTCAATTTCCTCCAAATTCTTTTTGTTTTCCTGTTTGTGTTGGTCTCTGTCTTACATGTCAGTGACCCTAATACCCGTTAAACTTTATTAGTACTATTATTTTAATATTTTTAAACACGAGGATCAAATTCAAAGCTATGATCATGTGGGTGGAGCATGTCAATTCTGAGAGTCCCTCTGTCTGGATGTCAAGACTTCAGCCCGGATGGTGAAGGCCTGACTGCTTGTCTTTAACGCTGGGGCCTAAGCTCTCTCTCTGGGAGTCGAAAATGAACTGAGGGCCCAGGGAAAAGGCGAAGTTGGACTAGTCAGTATGAAGCTTTTAGGAGTTTTACAAACTCAATGCAAAATGCCCTATACAGAGTAAATGGCTGCTAAGCACCACTTCTCCCTTGTAATAATAGACTACTTTCTTAGCAAAGAGAGGGATGAATGATACGGTGTGGGCCTTTTGTGGGTGTCATTGTTGTGTCCTTGGACAGACACTTGGGGCTGTTTTGCTCCACATTCCCCAGTGCCAGAGCCTTTCAGTTGGTTCCTACCCTCTTATCCTTCTGTGCATTCATCCTTATGGGCCACACAGCATGCATATGTTGCATAATAAAGGACTGAATACCATTCAAACTAGCAAATGAACAAATGCATCCTTAGCTCTAATAGCAAATGCGGAAAGTACTTAGCGTCTCACCAAGTCTCTGAGCAGTGAGCCACGGTGTCTGCAGGATAAGAATGAGAAGTTGAAGCTGTTGATTATAAACTTAACTCTGACCTGAACTTCTCACGCACTTACTCTAAGTCATTTATAATTTGATGGCCATGTTTTAATTGCCTATGAGGGTGTGCTAATACTCTGTGTCCTGTCCGTGCCTCAGAGGTGCGCAATGAGGAGTAATCAGATGCAAACAAAGTTGCCGAATGGGCAGTGGAAATGGGAGTTCCAATTATTTTTTAACAACCTGTTTACTGATTCTCTGGTGTTTAGTATTTTTCGGGCTTATGAGGTTGCTCGTTGATGGCTTCAGGCAAGAAACCAGAGAAAATTGATGGAGAGGATCCAGGATGCCCTAGTACATGGGCCATATTCCCTCACTCCAGAGGATGATTACAACCTCGGAGTTTTACAGAGTTTTTAAACACAGGTGCAGGGCTTTCTGCTTGTTTGAGCAAGGAAAGTATCCCATTTTGTTTAAAAAAATGTGGTTCTCATTTGTGCGAGAGATCTTGGCTTGACATAGCCATGAGTCTCACTCAGAAAAGCACAGAAAATAACTATTAAGCCCCAGCATAGCCCACTTAGTGTTGAGAAAAGGTGTTAGTCATGTGAATGCTTTGTCTATCAGCTTAGACAGGAGTGGGTTTTATGCTTAAAGAATGCAAACTCTTTTGAACACTCTAAGCAAGAAAAAAAGCAGCATTTTTAAAAGAGAATAATGATCATTTAATGTAGAAGACTGGTGTAAACATACATTATTATTCCTAGCAATAATACATATACTATTTGAAACGTGCATTTAGTTCCCTTCGAAGACATTTAAAATACCTTTACGTAGCTCTCTGTATTTGTATTTGCTCCCCTAGTAAATTTGCCTGGTTATTTAGAGGTATTATTATTTCTATTTTACAGATGGCAAAATGGAAGGATTGAGTAAGCTTTTTGGTCTTATACTATATACATCAGGAGTCTTGGCACAGGGAGAAAATATAACCCAAGCAACTCGATTCCCAAATGTATGTTCATGTGAATAAATAAAACACATAGAACTAATGTTTTCTTTTGGCAGCATCAATAGAGTATTTTTTATTTTTCCCTTTGTTAATAGTGAAGTGTGTTAGTAGGCAAATTTGAGTTCTTAAGAAATAAACCACCCAGTTTTTAGATAATATAGGCTCTTTCTTTTACTCTGGTTGTTCTTGTCCCATCACGTATAACTCCAGAGCATTCGGCGAAGTCCTGGCATGTTCATTGGATGGTAGCACGTGTCCAGGATACATAGTGTGTTGGCAAATCCTCATTAGCTTATTTCTGATTTCTGGCAGGGGAAGCGTTCTGCACTGCTAGTGAGCTTGGAGTCAGAAATTAACTACATAACCCTAGTTCCAGACCTTTTCTCCAATGCTGGCTCTTCTATGTTTCACTGTCAATCATGAAGAAAACCATGACACAGTTCATTTCCTAGCCCTCTATGTCTTAGAGTAAATGCATCTCTTAATCCTGCTTTGGAGCTCCTCCTCTCTCCACACACACGCTTTCTCCTTTAGTCAATAATTCGTTTTATTGGTTACAGTGAGACTACACTATTTCAGGCTTTTCCACAGCCGAGCACAGCTGCTCATGTTGGCTATTGATTCCATATGTTAGCTCAAAATTGTATAATAGTCTCTTCTAATAGTTGCCTTTGGCTTTTCCTCTCCCCACTCAGAAAGGCACCCTCTGCCCCTGGCCTGGCAGGCCAATAACTAGATATGGATCCTAATTATATCAACCATTTGTCACCAAAAAGTCCAAATAGTTGTCACGTGTTTGAACAGCTAACTATGGTTTTGGTTTATGCGGCTTTTTGCTGCTCTATGGAAAACACTTTAAGAAACCAACATTGAATTTGTTGGTAGGAAGAAAATGTTGCCTTTTTGAGAATATTTTGTAACCTCTAACTCCAAGGAAATTTCCTGGTATAACAATTTAAGCTTATCTTCTCTCCAAGCTATCCCCCATCTCCTGATTGTTTTCTCTCTTTCAATCTCATTCATTCATTTATAACTATGAGCTGCATATTTATATTGTACATGAAGCATAAAGTTTCTCCCAGGGAAGACAACTTGGACAGCACCTTGTAAACTTCATCTCTGAAAGCTTTATGGAAGCTACAAGGTGTTTCATGTAGCTGAAAAGCTCACAGCATCCAGAGTTAGTGCTCTGCATCAGAGTCTCCGAACGTCTGAGTGATCCAGAAGTTTATAATCTGGGTCACACAGAACCTTAACAATGTCTCCTTCTAGTGCTTTAGTAGCTTTTATGTAATAGTGGGAAACAAAGTCAGTTACTCTCTTTTATTTTTGAACCACAGTGGACAAAAGAAGAAGGCACGCAACCTGAGGTGAGGAGGATCTGTTCTTCAGACATAGGAAAGAAAATTCTCATCTCCCACCACAGCCTCTTAAAATAGACCTCAATGACCAAAGCATACACAACCTTTCTAGACAGATTCCTGCACCCAAATCAACCAGCTGGAAGGGATGGGTCGTAAGTTGAATAGTTTTGCAAACAAACTTGGGAACCTGGCAAGAGGTTAGCAAGGTTTAAGTCTCAAAGCCCCAAATCTCTGAGCTACTTTTCTCTTCCTTCTACCTCTCCCTCCAGTGTCTGCATCCAAGTCGTGTGGATCTTTCCTTTGCTCTACTCACTGCCACCTCTCATATGTAGATTTGTTTTATCTCATTTCTAGATTACTGAAACATTGTCTACACACTCTGTTTCTAATCTCATTTCTTTTGGTTAATCTCTGTAGTGAGTGGTCAGATTAATTTTCCCAAGATATCCCACTGATTACGTCGCTATAGTGCCAGAAAAAACCTTCAAGCGTTTCCACTGGTGGCCACAGAGGGTAAAGCAGTTTGTGTGTGTCCACACAACACATGTGCATGTGTGTGTGTGAGACAGCGAGAGAAAAGGAGAGAGAGAGAGTTGGAGGTAGGTGGAGAGTTAAACAAATTACCCTGAAGAGACTGTGCAAAGCGTAAAAAGTCTTTAGGTCTCAAATTATATCTGATTCATGCTAAATAGCATAATGTTTAAATTCCCAAGTCTTTGGGCAAAATGGAGGCCCCCCCCAAAATAGAGTCATGTTTATCCTGCAGCTGTACAGACTGTTCAGACTTAGACCTTGAAAGCAAAACTCTCGTATTTGACACTCAAATCTCTTTGCAAGTTGGCCATGGCAATCTCTGGTCCACCCAATTTTTCTATTAATACTTACAATCCCCCGACCATTCTATATAAACCTCCCCTCCGATCTCTGCTTGTTTCACTTCTTGTGTCCAAAAGGTTTGCTACTACTATCCATTTAAAAATAAAAACTATCCTAGCTGCCAAATAAGATATTTTCTGACATTTGATGTTTGTTTTTTTAAGAATACTAACCACACCAAACCCAACACTCTTAAGTGGACCAGAGTCCAAGAGTTCCTGAGACGTCGTACAAATTCTCAGCTTTGTGAGTGCCCCTAAATTCTCAAAGATAAATGGGGATTCAGTAATAAAAATACTCATCAGTCCCATATTTTTTCCATGAACAAGACGTTGCTCTCCCGTGTGCTGCCACAGCTCATTTCTAAACTTTGAGTGTTCTTTTTATTGTTCTTTGTGTCCCTCATTGAACATGAAGTGACCGGCTCAATGTTGGGCATATTATACATGCTTAATAAATGCATCACGAAAATACATCCAATAAAGAATAAATGTAGTGATCCTTGTAGGGCTGCATTTTAATAGCTATGGAATGTTTCAAATTTGGGGTATGCCCAAGATCCATCTGTTTTGGGAGCTGTGAAATTAGAAATTCTATTTAGGAGGAAAGTTGATAATTCAGTGAAAAGGAAGGTCGGTGTTGATGGGGCCAACATATGTATGTTAGGTAGCTAGCTGCATGCATGACAAATGTGTCAGGCTTCTGAAAGCAGAAAATAACCAAAGAGGTCTTGTAAGATTTTTAGGAAAGTAAATCATTGGGATCCATTTTCATAAATATATATTTAGTTAAAAGAATACTGTCAATAATCCTGACCTTCCTAACCCTTTATACTCACTTCCAAAATATAATTTGCTTTGATTTTATACAAGTTTTTCTGTAAGTAAAATAATTAAGAATCCTGCGTTTTCAATTTCAAAAAAATTTTGAATTAAGTATTTTATGAGACCATGTGGGTACAGTTTGAACCTGCTAAAGAAGGAATTGAACATTAAGCACAGCACCTCGCTCTTGCTCCACCGAACCTTCCAAAGGCTCGCATACGGAGAGTACGTGTGATCAAGTGCCAGCTTTTCTCGCCGCTTTGCATAGCCAGCTTACACTTAGGGCTCCTATTAACTTGAAAGAGAGTTCCAGGTGCATTCAAATTCTGCTGAAGAAATGGAAATTTGGAAGCTCTTTTATTAGCTGAGGCCATTTTCGACTCACGTGAGTAAGACATGGAGAAAAGTCAGAATCTATTTTTTCTTCCATTTTATAACTACTGTTTCTAGGGCTTATGTAAAACTGAACATACACAGAAATGCATAGACATAAGTGTATGGGTGATTTCTTTTTGTGTGATAGAACAATATGACCTCTCATTTCTTCACCCACACAGACTTCGACAGGACTTTTAAAACAAATGTTAACATGGGGTAAAATTTGAGCTACTGGGCTCCCAGGTGACAGGAATCCTTTGGCATTAAGGAAGAGAAAACCAAGTAAAATGGAGAATTTATTGGAGTTATATGGGGGTAACTTACAGAACCGGAGGACAGAAGCTATAATAGAACCAGATGAAGCTTTCATAATGTGCATTTGGCTACTTCTTTGTCCAATTGGAGACTTGTTTTCTCTGATATGTCACAACATTTATGTCACTGTCATGGCAGTCTTACTAGGCCTCTTAATTGAAGGGAGCACAAGGACTCCCTACTATTTGTTTCCAATCCAACCTTCTGTCTCTGGAAGATACAACTTGATTGTTCTAGTTCAAGGTTCAAGTGGAGCAGTCAACCCTCATCCAACAAGGGAGAAGAGCCATAGGGTACAAACATGGCTGCAGGAGCTTTTCTCTTTCTTTCATTTTTCCTTTAAACCTTGTGGATCCTTCTTCCACAAAGCAACCACTGCCATCAAGACATTTGGTCATTGCCTAATAATCAGGGATGCTGCAAGCGTGATCTGAGGTCCACCGAGGTACTCAGAAGGCATCTCTTCCTCCTCCCTCAGGCCTTTCTTTTTCTGTTCTCTTTTATATCTTCCAGTATCCCTGTGTGCTGTTGTCTTCTCACTTCCAGACTGTTATTCTAATTTCTTTTTTTTCTCTTCCTAAAATTTTATTGGGGGAAAACTACAAAACATTTACAGTACAATGTTTACAGTCACAATTTGTAGTGAGCTGATTTCCCAAAATATATTACAACTCCAGTTGACTTATCTCATTACATTCAAAAACCTACTCTGTCAAAGTAGTCCAGAGAGTACATACATAGTGCTCCAACTGTATCTACGTACAGCCAACACTCCATTTTAAGTGTACAGTTAAATGATTTTCAGTGAATTTACTGAAGTGTACAGTTAATCACATAAATCAGTTTTTGAGGAATTCCTTTCCCCTATTGAGACCCCTAATTCCGCTCCCCAACTACTTTTCAAGCATGTCCCACCTTCTAATTTCTTTTCTCAATCCCCCTACCTTGTTTTTCTCTTCTCCTTGTCCAGGGAAATAGTGTTGGACTAGATCTTGCATCAGGGCTTGTATTAGAACCACCTGAAAGACCTGTTAGAACACAGATTGCTGGGCTTCACCCCCAGACTTTCCAATGAGGTAGGTCTAGAGTAAGATCTGAAAATTTCCATTTCTAACAAGTGCCTATGTGTTATGGACTGAATTGTGTCTTCATTCCTATCCCTCCCCCAACTTATATGCTTAAGCTCTGACCCCTAATGTGACCATATTTGGAGACAGGGCCTTTAAAGAGGTGATTAAGATTAAATGAGGTCATGAGGGTGGGGCCATAATCCAATATGCCTGTGTCCTTATAAGAACAGAAGGTCAGGACATAGACACACACAGAGGGAGGACCACATGGGTTCACATGGAAAAGACAGCATCTGTAAGCCAAGGAGAGGGGCCTCAGGAGGAACCAACCCTGCTGGCACCTTGATCTTGGATTTTTTAGCCTTTGGAACAGTGAGAAATAAATTTCTGTTATTTAAGCCACTCAGTTGGTGGTATTTTGCATGGCAACCCCAGCAGACTAATACACCAGGTGATATTGAGGCTGCAGGTCTGGGAACAGCACTTTTAGAACCATTGGATTAGAGGGTGCAAAGGAGTTACTACAATTTAATCTCATCATCAAACCATCAAGGTTTATCTGCATTTCTGTCCTAATTCTTAGGTTCATCATAAACAACTATGAGTTGAGAAACTACCATATTAAAGTCAATCAATCTACCAGCAGGAATAAGACATGCTTCTGGCCATCAAATGATCTAGCTAGAGAAGTAGGGCAGTGGATGTCTTCAGATGATAGTGCTATTTCTTTCATTGTCTTGGGCATCATGCTTCTGCTAAATCAGCTTTTTATTTACATCTGTAAGCAAGAATGATAACTACCATATTAATATTTACAGAGGATTTTCATGAGGATTCACATATGTGCTACATATGTAAATTTTAAAGTGCTATAAAATATTAGCTATTAGAACTTGCTTTTAATGGGCTTGGAGCATCTGTTTCTTAGTGTGTGGACCTCATGACTCTTCTCCCTCATGGACTCATGGACAGTCTATCTTCCAGCCTGCCTGGCTGTTCCACCTGAAGGAAATTTCTAACAACCTGTTAGCATTTTCCAGAGTTGTTGCAGCCCTGGACTCTTAATATATCTACCCATCTATCCATCTTTCTAGTCCTCTGAAGCCTTGGTCTTCCTTGAGTTGCCAAATTTCTCTGCCATGTGATTATATCAACTCTTGCCTGGACTATTTCTCTGTTTTCTTCTTTGTGCCCTGTCCACATGGCAGCAGGGACAATCTTTTTATAACACAAGTGAGATCATAGTTCTTCCTTCCTCAGTCTCTGACAATAGCTTTCCATTATTCTTAAGCCTGCAAGGTCCTGCATAATTTGTGTCTGGCCTGTTTCTCCAAACTCATTCTATACCACCTTTCTCTCACTGTTCACAATCCACGTGAGCTTCCCTTCTGTTGCTGAAATCCAAGCAGCCCTTTTCCTAACTCAGTAGTTCCCTTGCCTGGAAAATTCTTTCTCTGGCTTTGGCTGTAGCTGACTCATTCTCTACCTTTGGGACTCAGTTCAGCTATCACCTCTTCAGACATTCCTCTATCATATCACTGTGTTCATTTCCTTTATGGCCTCATATAAGCTGTTTTTATTTGTTCTCTCTGTTTACTTATTTACTTTCCAGCTCCCATGCTAGACTACGAGCTCCCATGTGAGCAGCTATCCATTTAGTGAGCTCTGTCACTGGCACCTGGCAGCCACTCTCTCTGTGTGTGCAGAATAAGTGAAAAGATGAATATTGCTCTCAGAAAGTGACATCTAGATAGCCATCAGGCGATCTCCTTACTTCTGTTCTGTTTTTTCTCTTCTTTAGAAAAGCCATCCCAGTTATGGTAGGATTCATCTTTTTTCGATATTGCTTTTATTGTATTACTTTTTGTATAAAGACCCTCATGAACTTGCTTTCTATCTTAACTAACATATCAAGTCTAACCTCCCACAAATTTTTGGTGTGTGAAGGTGAGAGTTAAGTACTAGCTTTGAGGTTAATAACTCTTTGACCTTGGGCCAGCCACATAACCTGTGTAAGCCTTAGTTTCTTTCTTCACAAAGGGTAGAGACTCATGGGATACAGTGAGGTTTGAAGGAGGGTGACAGAAGTAAAGTCCTCAGCATGTTATTGCCAAGCATAACGAAAGGGCTCCATGGATTTTAGCTGTCTACCTAGCATCATATCTTCTCGTAATTCACCTCTCCCACCCCATTCAGGTGTCAGGTTCCTGCTTTCCTAACACTCATCACACACATCCCTGCCTCTGCATTAAATCATCTTCTTCCTCCCAGAGCAGCAATCTCCTTCTTGCTCTGTGTGTTTCTAAATTTGACACATCCCTGAACACCTAGCTTAAAATTCTATCTCGAATCAGAAGCTTAGCCTGGGTCCACAGTGGTCACCCCCTCGATGAAGACCAGCAACAATTTTGGACCAGAAGAAGAGCAGAAGGAGCTTTAAGCTGGTGAGTTTTTGCTTTGCACCAGGCTCAAAGTGTGAGAAGGTCCTTCCAGTTGTGTTGTTGCCTCAGTGAATCTCCCCAACAATCCTATCTTGTGAGTGCTATTCTCCCCAGTGTCTAAATGACAAAATTCTGGCTCCGGAGATGAAGTAATGAGCTCCACCAGGTTTTCTAATGCAGAGTTCTCTGATAAATATAAGGCCATTCATCACCTACTTATAAAGTTAGTATGATTTAAAACAAACAAACAATGTCTGAAAGAGTCTTCCCAACATCCTTTTCTAGGACTCATAAGGTTTCCTGCCTTAGGTTTAGGTCTGTTAACCATCTTGAGTGTATTTTTGTGAGAGGTGAGAGGTAGAGATCCAGTTTCATTTTTCTGCATGTAGCTATCCAATTTTTTCAGCACCATTTATTGAAAAGAGATTCTTTTCCCCAATGTATATTTTTGTCTGGCTTATCAAAAATTAGGTTACCATATGCAGATGGTTTCATCTCTGGATTCTCAGTCCTATTCCAAAGATCAATGCTTCTGTTCTTGTGCCAATACCAAACTAATTTGATTATTATTGCTTTATAATACAACTTGAAGTCTGGAAGACTGATGCCTCCCAGTTTGTTCTTTTTGCTTAAGATTCCTTTTGCTATATGGGGTCTTTTCTGGTTCCATACAAAGTGAAGAATTATTTTTTCTCTTTACACCTCTGGCAAAGGTCTGATAACAAGAATCTACTGAGAACTCAAAAGAATTAACAAGAAAAAATAAAAAAAAAACATTTATAAATGGGCAAAGGAAATGAACAGAAACTTTTCCAAAGAAGACAGAATAATGGCCAAACAACATATAAAAAAATGTTCATCATCTCTAATCATTAGAGAAATGCAAATCAAAACCACAGTGAGATACCACCTAACCCCAGTGAGACTGGCCTCTATCAAAAAATCCCAAAACAACAAATGCTGGCGAGGATGTGGAGAGATAGGGACTCTCTTACACTGTTGGTGGGACTGCAAATTGGTGCAACCTTTGTGGAAAAGAA
>CAUYRT010018588.1:0-21947 GCA_963574885.1 Lepilemur ruficaudatus | reverse complement strand
TAAGTGTCTGTACTGCCAGGCCCGATGGATTTGTATACCGTATAGGTGTGAAGATGGGCCTCCACAGTATTTCTAGCCAACCACATACCTCAAGTCCCCACTCATTTGACCTTTAAAATAAGATTTTTCTTTTTTTTTTTTGAGACAGGGTCTCACTCTGTTGCCCGGGCTAGAGTGAGTGCCGTGGCATCAGCCTAGCTCACAGCAACCTCAGACTCCTGAGCTCAAGCGATCCTTCTGCCTCAGCCTCCCAAGTAGCTGGGACTACAGGCATGCACCACCATGCCCGGCTAATTTTTTTCTATATATTTTTAGTTGGCCAATTAATTTCTTTATATTTATAGTAGAGACGGGGTCTTGCTCTTTGCTCAGGCTGGTTTCGAACTCCTGACCTTGAGCTATCCGCCCGCCTTGGCCTCCCAAAGTGCTAGGATTACAGGCGTGAGCCACTGTGCCTGGCCTTAAAATATGATTTTTAATATCCCATGTGCTGCTTAACGAAAACTCCGGGGCAGATTTTGAAAACATATGAAGTGCTTATGTAGCCACCTTTGGAACTTGGATTCCTGTTTAGGATATTTCAAATGTTAACTGCTCCTGGGATGGAGATTAAAGTTAATTTACACACACACAAACATACTCAAATCCCTCTACTTACATGAAGTATTTAAATGACTACATACCCAATAATAGCTAAAGTTATTGAGCATTTATGTCATAACACACTCTTGAAAGGAACTTACCTTTAACCCTCCAATACTCCAATGAGGTGGGTTCCATGAATGGTGCCATCTTCCACCATGAGGAAACTGAGATGGAGGGATGTCATCCCATGGTCTGCAAGTTGCAAGCAAGGGTTTAGACTCTGGCAGTCCGGTTTCAGAGAGCCTAGCTCCTTAACTACTATCCTACAAAGCCTCTAAATAGGGGCCATCGCCAGAGATCATTTAGAGAAATATAGAAATACAACACTCACACTCAGAATATTTGAAAATCTGAAAGAAAAATGACGCATAAGTAGTGAGAAGTTACCAGCTCTCAAAAAGTCTCTGTACTGTGCACCTAGACACATGCACGCGCCCCGAGTCAGCGGAGGCAGCCCTGTGTTCAGACACTGTCCCAATGCGAGCTGGCCCCGAGTCTCCCCCAGCATTTGGAGTGAGCACCAAGATTCCAGCTCCAATCTGTTTTTTTTTTTTTTTGTTCTTTTTTTGGGACAGAGTCTCACTCTGTTGCCCGGGCTAGAGTGCCGTGGTGTCAGCCTAGCTCACAGCAACCTCAAACTCCTGGGTTCAAGTAATCCTCCTGCCTCAGCCTCCCAGGTAGCTGGGACTACAGGCATGTGTCACCATGCCCAGCTAATTTTATATATATATATTTTTTTTAGTTGTCAAGCTAACTTCTTTCTATATTTTAGTAGAGACGGGGTCTTGCTCTTGCTCAGGCTGGTCTCGAACACCTGAGCTCAAACGATCCGCCTGCCTTGGCCTCCCAGAGTGCTACGGTTACAGACGTGAGCCACCACGCCCGGCCCCAATCTGTCTCTTGGTAACAGAGTTGCCGTGGGAGTTCTGCCCACTTCACGGCCTGGAAAGGTGAGAAAGCTGGTCTGCAGGGCAAGAGAAACAAGGCGTGCTGTGAGGACACTCTTGAAGGCTTCGAGTACTAACACCCAACAGCACCCCTGATCCATACCTTCATACACACGAAATTCCTCTTTTTGGCTTAAGCTATTACAACCCCGAGTTTTAATGGGTACATCTATGAAAAGTTTTCCAGCCAAGAAATACATGATGACTTTAGGAAGATCCACTGGCAGCAGTTTATGAGCTACAGAGCAAGAGGAGAGGGACCAGAAGCAGAGAGAAAGTTGACAATAATGACCCAGGAAACAGACAGTGACAACGCAGAGACAGTGGGAATGGGAAACAAATCGTTTGAGGTAGGATAGGGAGACACGAACATTCTAGCTTTCTCCAAGTTCCTTCCATTAAATCCTTCTATTAAATCTGTTACTATGCAAAGTTACAAACACATAGCAAAGTTTAAAGAATTTTAGGTGAACATATACCTACCTCTAGATGACATAACGTTCACATTTTACTATATTTGCCTTATCAAATATCTAGCCATGTCCTTCCCTCTAACCATCCATTAATCCATCACATTTTTAGTGCCACATTCAAAGTAAACTATAGGGGACAGAACACTCCCCTCAAATGATTTGGTGGGAGTATCGTTAGAGTTCAATATTTGCTTAGTTTTCCTTTTAAAATAAAATTTAAAAACAACAAAATACCCAAATCATAAATGTACATTTGCTGAGTTTTGACATACACCTATATAACCCAAACCCTTATCAAGATGTAGATTGCTACTGTCACTCCAGAATGTTCCCTTGTGCCCCTTTTCAGTACACCTCTACCCGCATCCTCAGCAATCTCTAGTTTCTCCGCCTAGATCAATCTGGGGATAGGCTGTTTTCAATCCTCTCCTTAAGGCTACTGCAGTAGCATTCCAAGCAGTGGCCCTCGGGGTCAGTCTGGGCATGAAATGTGATCCATCTGCATTCTTTCCCTGCCCAGGAACGGCAAGGCATTTGTGCTGGGGGTGAATAAGCACTCACAGGCCCCAAACTTCCGAGGATAATTTGAAAAGTACTCCATTTAGAATTTCATATAAAGATTAAGGGCCCTACAGCCTTTTATAAAACTGGCTAGCAAAACTGGAAAGGTTTTTAAAAAACAAGCTCAAAAAAGCTTACTGTGTATATTTCCATATGATGATACGCTTCATATCTTTTCATTGCTAAAGGTAGACAGTGTAATAAGAGGATTCAAAAAGAAAAGAACCTGAGCCTAAACCCCAAAATAGTCTGAGATATCTATCTTTATATAGACAAAACCACCACTCTAACAGATTACTTTTCTCTTTAATATATAAATGATATTTGAAACATTTATTTAGCATTAGCCATAGCTAGCCTGGTTATCAACATACTCACGTGTAGGCACTGGACATGCTCCTGCTTACATCGGGAACCCACGGCACCAACAGGGTGTTGCTTCTCCCACCCCCATCCGATACAGTGTGTGTGTGTGTGTGTGTGTGTGTGTGTCTGTGTGTGTGTCTGTGTGTGTGTGTGTCTGTGTCTGTGTGCGTGTGTGTGTGTGTGTGTGTCTGTGTGCGTGTGTGTGTGTGTGTCTGTGTGTGTGTGTGTGTGCGTGTGTGTTGGGGAGGCTGTTGGAAAGGTATATGTGGAAGGTGGGAACAAAAGGCCAGGATAGATCCTGTTCCTGCGGCAGGGGTTGGGGGGATCCCGGTGCTCAACCCCAATCTGTCCTGCCTTAGGGATGGCTTTATAGATAGCCTACAGCCAGAGTGAGACATGAGCACAGCAAGGACTTTTCTTCTGGTGAGCAACTTTGACCATAAGCACAGGCGGGGCTCAGAAAACAGGCTTCAGTCCAGTCAGGTCCCCTCTCCCCTCAACTCCCTCTCAGAGACAGGAGGAGGTAACATGAAGCTCTCGACAGAAGCCAACCCCCACCCTATTTACATGGGATTGAGAATGTTCCACTCTTTACTACCCTCAAGAGTCCCCCTTGCCCTCACATGGACACCAAGAAACAAACAAAATTAAGAGGAAGAGACAGCAGAGTCCACCAAAGTCTAAGAGCAAAACAAACGTGGAGAGTAAAACTAGAAGCTGAACTCTAGGGTCATAACTATTACTTGGGAATTTAATAAAATACCAAAGAACTAAAACATCTGGAAAAAACGTAGCAACGAGAGCTTATTAAATTCCAGGGATGTCTCAGAGCCACTTTCTGGACATCAGAGAGTGCACCTGGCCAGATAGGAAAGGGCGGTAGTGACAAGCAACAGGGTGGGAAGCCCTCCCTGCAGGTGGGAAAGGCCAAAAAGATGGACTTCTCAGAACAAACACGAGTGAGACGTCTCAATCTAATAAGAATTAAACAAAACTAATTAGAAACAAATCCTCCTCTCATAAGCCATCCCTCTGTGCTGGCTTACTTATCCTCTCTGGAAGCAAAAACAAATCCCTTTTCTATCTTGCATGGTTTAAATGAACTCAGATCTCTTCCAGCACTTCTTATTCCAGAATAACAGAATTCTAATTTTACAGATCCCCATAAAAGCAGTGAGATAGAAATATTTAATTTTAGGGGCTTTAAAAACTCTTTTCTTTTAATCACCCCACAGGGCCTCCAACTCTATTTTAAATTTCCTCAGCATTTTATTACCACCTGAAATTTTAAATATTTGGTTATTTGTTCCCCACCACCAATCAACCCACCAGACACAGACACCCGCCCTCCCCACACACATGGGAATGCAAACTCCACTCCTCGCTGCTCTGTCTCCTAGGCCTGCCTGGTAGGCAGCACACGCTTAACATTTCCTGAATGGATGAAAGGGTTACTTCATGTGTTATACCAACCACACCAAATACTGCATTGCTTGTAAATTGTGCTTTAATGTCTGCAGTCAGATATGATGCAGTGAGATACAAGTATAAACTTTCATTGTGCATCCAGAAAATAAAAAGCACATTTATACAGATTTAGCCCAACAGCTTATTCCCTTACGAAGAAAAAAAAAGTTTTGGATTTAATTAAAGCTATTTTATCTTCAGTGTAAAAACCTGGAGGTATAAACAAATTCAAGATATTATATACAGTAAATTAATGTACATTTCCAAACTTACACATTACGGCATTTTAAACAAAGTAAATGGTCTCATTTCAGCTTTTACTATTAAGCATAATCCACATCTCAATCTTGGATAAAAATTTCACAATATATAAATCCACTGAGAATTCTGTATACAAATACAAGTTATAGAAATCTGATTCCAAATATAAATACAAAAATTGCCATGACCTTACCATGTTACAACAGCTTACTTATTTTTCTATTGTAATTTTAAAAAAAAAATCATAGAAAAATACTTCAATGCACATTCAACTGCTATGACAAGGGCCATGACCTTGTGCCTTTAAACCATACTTGTGGAGTATAAAGCATCACACCGGGCATTTCTGGAATGAAAATTCTAAGACTGAAGAGGCTACCATATAAACAGGTCATAATATGGTAACAAAAATATCTAGCTCCATAGTGTGTTTGGGAGGCAATGGGGCAGAGAAGTGGAGGTTAGTGCTAACTTAAAAAGGCCCATGGAAGGTATGTGAAGGTAGCTAAGGAACTAGTTAGTGTATTTCAAAAATCCCTATTGCAAGCCTAACACTGACCTTGCTAGTAACTCTTAAGGCAACCAAGACGGAGCCTGTGTTTGGCCCCCAGGTGAGTGAATCCTGCCCTCCCCTCAGCTTCTGTCATCGTAACAGACCACACAGCAAAACAACTTGTATGTATAAAAGACGATTCAGTGCAAACCTAGAAACTCTTCTTTGTCAATAGTCTCAAAATTCCTTATTGCCCTTGAGCAACTAAAAGTTGTTCTAAACACGTGACATTCAAATTGGGATCCATACTGGAGAACAAATGTGTATAAAAGGCAAACATTCAATTTAAAACAGTCTAACATGAGGTTTTTTTCCCTTTCTTTTGTGGGATTTGACAGGGTTCCATCGAGAATGAAAAAAACTGATCCTTACAAACTATACTTTTCTGCAATTAAAAAAGAAAAAAAAAATATATATATATGTATATAATTTAGACAGCAGATCCAAGAAGGTGACCAGGCATAGTCAAGTTTCTTCTATGGCTTTTTAAATCACTGAGGTATTATATGATACTCACTTCTGATATTTAACTACTTTCCTATGAGAGCCACATTCAAAAGTGACCCAACCCCATCAGTCTGTAAAGGTAACAAAACTCAAGGAAGCGGCTGAGGGGCTGCAGAGAAGCACAGTCCCAGGTGCTCCAAAGCCTCGGCAGGGGATTAGAACAAGGCAAAGCAATTCATTCCAAACACTGAGAGGAATGGGAGCTCCTATGAGCAAACAAAGAGGTTCCCCAGTTTAACCAACTGGTTTAGCAGCAAGACACTGGGACGATGTGCCCCAAGGCAGGGAGTGTGAGGGACAGTGGAGGGACGGTGGGGCGCAGTACTGAGCAGGCAGATGAAGACCTGGAGCTGTCAGCAGAGTACAGAGGGCGGGTACCGGCTAGCTAGCCACCCACATGCAAAGTGACACAGCCTATGAAGGAGGGAGGATGATCTGAAGTGTCAGGATGGGTGACACCGGTGGAATCTCCCAGCTTTTCCATAGGCAAGAGCACATAGGAAAAATGCTATGATTTAAGTAAATGCTATATATCTTAATACCTCTGTTTCAATCTTTCAATTTGCCATTTAAATAGCACATAAAGCTGAACTTGCTCCCAACTGAGACAGGTTACAGAGAAACTTACTATTCCCAATGACTGGGTAAATTTATCTTGGCACAGAAAGGATCTGAATGAAGAAAGCATCAAGTCCAAGAAAATCTTAGCGAAGCCCTTCTCATTTGTAAACTGGCCAGTGCAGGTTCTATATAATACTTAGGCATCAGAAAACGGCCACAGTCCTATTACGGGTCAAGTAGTAATTCTTTTCAATTAATAATACTTTTAATTGCATAGTCTTTCAGAACCATGAAAAATAATGAGAACCAGCTCTTTTCCTGAAGGCCCAGGTTTACTCCAACAGAGCGCTGGGCTAATGCATTAGCTGCAGCGTGACTCAAATCCAGGGATCAACTGTCCCAATCTCCCGCACTCCTCCTTTCACAATCATTCAGCAAATAGGTCACACGTCCCCTAGATCCACAAACTCATCTTCTCGTTTGGCCAAATCTTCCTCATCTCCCAAAGCTTTCCAGCCACTGGTGGGCAAGACGGGCTTAGAGGAATGTCGCTGCAGCAAAGCAAAGGGAAACAAAGAGGACAGGCGGGCGGAGTTCCTCAGCAGGCAGGGGGGCTCTGCCTGGGGGGCCTCCTGGCTGTGGCGTCTCTCGTCGATTTTCTCTTGTAAGCTCTGGACTTCCTCCATCATTTCCAAGAGTTTGCTCATCGTGGCCACTGTGCCACCACCTAGGATTTGGGCTTCTGGAATCCAACGCAAGTAGCGCTGGGCCCAGACTCTGATTTCTGGTCCCTCTATATGAGGCAACAACAAACCATGGTAGTCAGTGGGCTTGCTGTGCCAGCTGTCATAGAACTCTCGAAAGTTGTCTTGCAGCTCATCAGAAGAATTAATAAGTTTGCTAATTCTCTTGCCCAGAAGGTTTTTAATTAAATGATCTGTTTCTTCCCTGAAAAATCCTCTTTTGGGAGATGACTTAGATTGGGTGAGTGGCAAAGAAAGTTGTCGTTGATGCTTTGAGAGAAAACACAAATAAAAATCTCTGGTTAACATACGAGCCACAGTTACAGTTGCTACCATTTAAAAAAGGGCCTAATCCTGCTTTAACAAGTATCAAGAGACATCAGGATGGCCCCGTGAATGCACACGCATGAAAATGCTGTCACGTGCATAGGAAGGGGGTTCTTGTTTACTCCCACGCTGTATCAGAAACAAGTGGGGGAAACCGGGTGCCTGTGGCAGCCGTGCAGAGGCATGCTGCGACACAGTGGGGAGCTTTCAACGCCCTCCTCCTCGATCACAGGAGTACCAAAGGACACAGGTACTGAAAAAGCCATTTAACTTCAGACAGGTTAATGATTCAGGGGAATTCAGAACATGCCTATTCATGTCTCGAAGGAAGCAAGATATTTCTTCTTTGAGAACTTTAGGGCTGTTAACCTCCACCACATTCTGAACACCTGCAAACAAGCAGGACTGACCACCTGAAGATCCCATCACGTGGATGAAATAACTTAGCAGCTTATCAGGCATCCAGTGGGAGTTTAAGCCTAAGTCATAAAGATTCTTCTGGACAAAGAAAACAGAGGCAGGTGGGAGCAAAGGAATTTGAGGAACCAGCTAAGCTGGCCAGACATTATTGTCTGACAGCCTGCACGGAGTAGAAAGCTTGACAGCATTTACATTTTTTTCTCCTTGGAAATTCCCTCTGAGGCCAAAGCAGAATGTTATTTGCACTGTGCACTATGTACTGTGAAAACGTTGTGAAGATGGATAAAGTGGTCAGAAGGTCATAAGAGTTCCCCAGTGCCCAAAGGAAAAGGTTAAAATAAAAGGTGATGATAAGCTGTTTCTCTTCAAATCTCTTGCTCCTGAGATGTTCACTCGAAGTAGGAACAGATAAGAGCACTTACTTTCAGGCTAGCCCTATAACTCTCTAACATATTTCTGCGAGTGGTTCTTCCTTATAAAAAATTTTTTTTATTAGGGCCGGGTGCAGCGGTTCACGCCTGTAATCCTAGCACTCTGGAAGGCCAAGGCGGGAGGAT
Organism: Lepilemur ruficaudatus; assembly: GCA_963574885.1. Classification (NCBI taxonomy): domain Eukaryota; kingdom Metazoa; phylum Chordata; class Mammalia; order Primates; family Lepilemuridae; genus Lepilemur; species Lepilemur ruficaudatus. The sequence continues at coordinate 13,559 of CAUYRT010018588.1, read as the reverse complement.
CGCTCAAGGTCAGGGGTTCGAAACCAGCCTGAGCAAGAGCGAGACCCAGTCTCTACTAAAAATAGAAACAAATTAATTGGCCAACTAAAAATATAGAAAAAATTAGCTGGGCATGGTGGCGCATGCCTATAGTCCCAGCTACTTGGGAGGCTGAGGCAGAAGGATTGCTTGAGCCCAGCAGTTTGAGGTTGCCGTGAGCTTACACCACAGCACTCTAGCCCGGGCAACAGAGTGAGACTCTGTCTCAAGAAAAAAATTTTTTTTATTATAAATGAAGTATTTTCTTATTATGGAATATGACATAACAAAAATATAAAAAAGAAAGCAAAGCCATCCACAAGACCACAACTCAGAGATGACCAGGATTTCTGACTCTCCATCTGAGGACAGGAGAGATGAAGGCCAGGAGTTGGTGGCCGCTCTTCTCCACAGCAGACAAGGCGTGTCAGGCAGGGCAGGTGGCCAAAGAATGCAGACGAAACCTAACTGTCACCAAGCGCTTACCGCCTGCCAGATTCTGCACTCAGTGCTTTACGTGCAGCGATGGCCCTAATTCTCAAAGTCACTATTACTGCCCCATTTAACAAATGAGGAAACTAAGGCACAGGGGTTAAGTAATCTGCCAAAGGCACCGGCTACCAAGTGCCAAAGCTGTTTTCAAACTGTCTGGCACCAGAGGCTAGGCTCTTAACTAAACTCTCCTTGTCTTGGAAGCCCAGTTCTCTCAATCTCCTAAGTGAAAGGAGCAGGCCGAGGTGGGAGCAGCACAGGCTTCCCGACCTGCAGCTGAAGATGAGACTGCACACCTCAGCAGACCCCTGCCCCTCGCGTGGCAATTCACAGAGCAGCCCTGCAAGTTGGTCAGCCTCAGCTGCCCTCGTTCCACAGCACGTCTTTAAGGCCACTGGTCCACTCCACCTGGTGCCCTCACCTGAAATCTGGTCTTCTTACCCAAACGCTTCAAAGCTCCTCGTTGCCCCAGTTCCAATTCAGTTCTAGTACAATCTGAAATTCTCTAATCCTTCTGCTCAAACCTCTCCCACCAACCTGCTCTTGGAGCCTAGGCTGTCTGCCCCTATCTACAAAGAGAAGGGACAATTAGGAAAACTACGTCTGAGGAGAGAAATGAAATCTATTCTTAGAAGGGGAAGCCTTAGTTTCCTCTCCTGTAAAGTAAGGAGCGGGCGTCGCTGTCTCTGAAGTCCCCTGCAACTCTGGCACGCAGTTCTGTGACCCTAACCTGCTCCCACGAGGATGTACATACAGCCACCAGGGGGCACAACACACTGAAGAAAAACTGATCTCTGGCCAAACCGCTCCAGGGCTCAGGGCAATTCTGGTCAAACTGGCAGAAACAAGGTGAACCAGAAAGGGGAATCATCCACCCTGGGCCTGAGGACCCCTAAAAGGGCAGAGTGGCAATTCTAAGTAATGCAGCAGCCAACAACGTCTCTGACTTCTGGCCTTGGCTCACCCAGTCCTCTTTAGAATGGAATCAACTCCCACACCAGAACCGGCCAGGCTCCCTGCAGCCCCTGAAGACCACCAGGTGGGCTCAGGACGGCGGTTGAGAAGGCGTGATACACACCGACTTGGGTTTGCTATCACTGCTCTCCTCTTTGTGGGGGAGAAATTCCGGACCTGAGGCAAAGCTAGGAAATAGCATTTAAATAACTTCTCAGTCAGAGAACTTTGGGGTTTAACAACTAGGAAAATCAGGGACAAACATCTGAAGGGAAAAACAAATCTTTAACATTTCGGTTCATAGCATGGGTCAGCAAACTGGCAGCCCTTGGGCTACCTCTGGCCTGGCACCTATTTTTGTAAATATTGGAACGCAGTCATGCCCATCTGTGCACCTATTGTCCAGGGCTACTGCTGTGCTACAACGGTAGAGTGGGGTGGCTGCGACAGAGACTGTCGGCCCTTGACAGAAAAAGTTTCCCAACCCCTGGTTTACAGGCACAGCCCATGAAAAAAGTCTTACTGGTATCTGCTGAGAAAAACCCATACAATCAATGTTCCCTTCACTCTACTAACCACACACAGGCAGGGGTGAGAGGCACGATCCCATGCAGCTCGACTACAGCAGCAGCACCCTTAGTGACATTCAGCAAATGGCCATGTCTCATTAGGGCAAAGGCCGATTTGCTGAAAGCAAAGGATTCTAATGGACCCTGACAATTTGCCTGTCACAAATCTCGAGTCTGCAGACTGTTTCAAGGGGTAAATCACTCACTGGCAGACAGAATCCATATGTAAATTTTATCTTTATACACATGGGGCCTGGGGCAGACACAGGGGGTTACACAGGCGGACATCTTACTTTGGAACGCATTCCTTTCCGTTGGCCTTTGTCCAGTTTTGGCTTTTCCACGTAGAGAGGGTTTTTGAGCAACGTCTGGGCTTTGGGTTCAAACTGTACAGACCAGTCCCACACCGAGAGCAGATTCAAAGGCTTGCTTTGTGTATCCTGGCTTTCCCTGCCCTGCCAAGACAAGCACAGGTCACGATGGCTTCCAGGGAGGGCTGAGGAAGGCAAACACTTAATTCTGAGAAACGAGCACCAGGAAGGGCACTCTGGCCCTGCCCTGAGCATGAATATTCATGGGTACTTCATTTTCAGAGGCTGAGGCTACCAGTGGTTATTCACTAAATGCTTTCAGACGGGAGGAGGGTAAGGAGGATGCCTCCATGGACTATATGCCAGCCACTGTGCTAGGCACTTCCATAATCTTGTGAGGTAACTATTATTCTTCCAATTTTACATTTGAAGAAACTGAGGCTCAGAAAGCTGAAGTGACCTGCCCAAGGGCCAAAGCTGGTGAGTCACAGAGCTGGGCTCTGAAACCGGAGCTGTGTGATCGGAACTTCGCTCCCCCTCCGCTGTGGGATGTGGTGATCCTCCGGGCTCCAGCGAGCCCCGCAGCCAGTGGAAGGCTGGTCAGCAGCACTGGGATTAGCTGGGAATGTTACCCCCCACCCCAGGGCACAGCCTCCAGAGGGACTAAAGGGGTTTAAGATGGAAAGTAAAAGCCTAGCTTCCCTTCACAGAGCAACTCCAGGCATCAGGCAAATGGAAGACGGGGCATCTGGTCTGTTTTAAAAAGGACACCTTTTAGTTTTGCTTAACCCCCAGCTCCACCACTTGCTTTCAGCTCCAATATTTACCATGACCAAGGGTGAGTTACTTGTCCTTTGTGTGCCTCAGCTTCCTCGGGGATAATAATGATGCAGACCCACAGGGTGCCATGAGGATTAAATAATAACACTAGAAAGCACTTAGAACAATGCCTGGCATACAGTCAGTGGTAAACAAATATCATTTTTCGCATCAATGTTTTGTGTCCTACTTGTGAGACAGAGCTTCTTTAATGCTCAGGTTCATAAGAGGGATCTTACCACGTTAGTATCTTTTTGATGAGGTGAATTGAAGAAGAAGGTGCTAAAAATAGGAATGTATAGGCTATCTGACAAAACAGTCAGGTAAGTCTCTGTGAATTCAAATGCTGGAGGATGCTGGTGTACCAGCTGCCAGACACAATCTAAGAAAAGCAGGAACACAGGAACCTGTGTGAAAACAAGATACACGTTACCCAGTGGGCACAGAGCCCAGTGCAAGCTGTCCCAGGCTCAGGGACAGCCATCTCTAAGGTGTAGAGTAACCACCTCTGAGCACTATATTCTCTGGGAAACACAGTACACCCATCCCATTCCAAGCAATAAACATGCTCAATTGAAATCATGTCCTTAGAGATTAATGTCAGTATTTGGCAATACCTATCTGTGTCAAAGACATTTCAAAGATGAAATATGTAAAAATTTCATTATAGACCAGCATTAACAGATGAGCATTTGCAATTGATTTTGATAACAGGGCACACTAACTTAGAACCCCAAATAAGTGAAATGTTATTTCCCCTGAAAAGAATTCTAGTCTTCTCATTAGTAGCACTGTATTACAAAAAATAGTATTCAATTATGATTGTTATTTTGAATTTTGTCAATAAAAAATTATGGGGGAAAACTTCTATCCCCTGCTTGCCCATACAACTATGGTCAGGGACCAGTCCTAGAAATTGAGCTGAAATGAGAAGCCTCCTCCTCTCCCACAATGAGGGCCCAGAAGACAAAGGGATGGGAAAGAAGGCAGCGGCTATAAAAATGAGTTTTTTCACAAATGTATTTTTTTTTTTTTGGAGACAGAGTCTCACTCTGTTGCCCTGGCTAGAGTTCTATGGCATCATCATAGCTCCCAGCAACCTCAAACTCCTGGGCTCAGGTGATCCTCCTGCCTCAGCCTCCCAAGAAGCTGGGACAACAGGTGCACACCACCACGCCCAGCTAATTTTTTCTATTTTTTTAGTAGAGACAGTGTCTTGCTCAGGCTGGTCTCAAACTCCTGACCTCAAGCAATCCTCCCTCCTTGGCCTCCCAGAGTGCTAGATTGCATAAGCCACTATGTCCAGCCCCACAAATATATTTTTTTAAAATCCATGAGTCTCCTTTATTAGTTACCCAGATGTGAGCTCTTGATTAGTAGAGAGAGTAATTTCTCCAGTATGTTATCATTTACAAAGTGCTTATCCTCCTTGATTCACCAGTGACCCTGCTAGGTGGTAGAGAAGCTATGTTATAGTCTCTCCCTATATAGAGGAGGAAACGGAAGATTAGAGATCACAAGAGGCTGGCCCAAAAGTCTCACCCAGAGCTCCTAAGAGAGAAGTGAAGGGGAATCCTGCTCTTGAATCAAAGTCCAGTGCTGCTTCAGTTATATCACAAATTAGCCAGCCAGTTCTCCTTCAAAACTCCAATATGTTGATGTTAAAATGCTAAGAAATATTTACACAGAACTTTATTTCATACCTCATTTCATGTACAATATCATTAAACAGAGTGGAAAATATTTAGATCTCATTGTATAGTAAGGGAAATGAGCTCAGAAAATATGAGTGGCTTCAAGGGTTTGATCAACAGCAGATTGGGTTTTCTCTCGGACTCTTTCCCATTAGACACGATGCCTATCAGTCCCCCTCTTCTCGAGATAAACAAGCACACTCCTCTTCACACAGTGTCAACTCTGCCTATCATCTTATGTGAATCCCATCAACCTTTCAAATTAGTTCCTCAAAGTCCCTACTAAGACTGAAGGATGGTGATTTCTATCTAGCTCAATGCGACACAGATGAGTACAGGCCAGGCCTGAAAGAAGCCACCTGGCTGAGTGAGAGAGGCCTGGGTTACCCCAGGAACCTGCCATGCCGTTAAGGGCAGGAGCCGTGGCTCTCATTCCTGCAGGATGCTGTGTCAAGCCTTCTGCACCACAGACAGACATGCTGATTACCTAGAGTAAGAAAAACCACGAGTCATGCTACCAGCGCACGTCAGCTCTGCAGGTGATTTAATTAAAGAAAGTTTGTTTTCATTTTTCCTTCCACCAATCATCGATAAGGCAGCCAAAGGAATTTATACAGCTGCCACCTAGACAAGCACACCACAATTTGGGGGGATTATTTTCTGTAAGTGATCTACAACGCTAACTCTCCTGTGCCTGAACTCAGCGGCCTAGGCCTGGAGAGATTCACCCAGAGAGAAGCAGAAGTGGCGGGGGCACAGCCAAATATATTACCACTAAGGCCCTGCTGAGGATCGGCGTTAACATAACCCTGTGCTTCATTTTGAAAAGGTTTATGCCCAAGGAAAATTTACTTCATGTTATTGTGTACACATTGAGTATCCCTAATCCAAAAACCCAATATCCGAAATGCTCCAGAATCCGAACTTTTTGAGTGCCGAAATAACACTCAAAGGAAATGCTCATTGGATCATTTCAAATTTTGGAATTTTGGATTAGGGATACTCAATTGGTAATATAATACAAACATTCCAAAATCCAAAAACATCCAAAATCTGAAACACCATCGGTCCCAGGCATTTCGGATACGGGATGCTCAATCTATATTTTCTGTAGGAAACCTGTACCCTGAAGATCCATTTATTGCAAAGCTAACTTAGTAGAAATTGTGGAAGTCCCTCTCACTGAGTTATTTTGTATTTAAGTTTCATAAATCAATATTACTTCCACCATGACATATATATATATATATATAAATACACCCTGGTGTACACAAGTTAGAAGAGAAGCCTCTGAACATACTTGTTTGTATCTTTTTTCCTCTAGGAAGGGTTTCAGTATTATTTAAAGCATCCAAAGTCATCACACAATTAACTGACCCTGGTTTTCCTAACAAACCTGTACTGCATGCAGTCTGCAAGCAGCAGCGCTCCATCTGAGGACAGGTGTTAAACGAGAGGCTGAGCAGCTCTCCCCGTTATGGAAACGGTCTAACTGTGGGAACTCACCTCCTCTTTGTCACTCTGGCGGAGGTGGTTGCAGCGATCCAAGAAACAGTGGCCACCCATGACCCACTCCTTCTGGATGAGGCTCTGGAAACCAATCCTGGTTCTGCAGTGGGGGTCCATCATCACTTGCACCAGAGAGGAAATGAGGCAGCAGAGGTCGGATGCATTCTCCTCTAGGAAGGGTCCAGCAGCAGAGCAAAGAGGAAGGAGGGCAAAATGTGTTAAAAAGCTGCAGAGCGCTCTCGCTCGCACAGTTAAAAGTAGGGTTCACAACACCAGGGTCTGCCCATTAATGGTCACACTCTTATTACTTGAAGGCAAGAGCCAGTGAAAAACAGGGTAATGTTTTCAGACTGAAAGACAATTTGCTTCTAGCCTGTCTAGGACAGGTTCTGGCATATACTGGTACTAAATATGGATTTGTTTACTGAATGAGTAAATGCAGCATTGCAAATCCACTTTCAGCACATGGGCATCTAGGTGTGCCACACAATTAGAGCTAAATCACCCATATAATGATGATCTTCGAGGCTCTGCAGACCAAGTCTAAAGCCCTTCCCTCCTGGGATGTTGACGCCCCAGTCACTGAACTCACTGTTCCACAGCTTGGCTGCGTCTTGGGCTCATCTCAGAGCTCCTTTCCTCCACTCCTAAGTCCTCACTCGCTCTGCTTTGGAGAAAGTTTAATATTTCTGTACTGTACCAAAATGACCTTTTATTTTCAGCCCAAGGCTCTTTCCTTTTATGTTTAAGGAGCACTGAGGTGCCTGCTTCTCTTTGCTTAGCTTCGGAGAGAAATTCTCCTTGGTCTACTTCACATGCCCACCTGAAATGCACTTTCCAAAACCCATATGATGAAAAGTCTATTCACATACTTATTTAACATTCATAAGTTAGGGCAAATAAAAGTATACATCTATATCTATGCAATTTGACTTAGTTTTAAGATCCTAAAAGCCAGGGTTTATGTCTCCATAGTTTCTTCTATACAAAGTTAAGTGCAACTCAAGTTGCTTTTTAAAAATGTCCATGGTACTAGCATTACTGGGGTCAGAGAAACCTGGGAATGAATTATAACTAGGGAGGTTTCATACTGTGCTCTTTCATCCTGACCCCTACAATCATGAAGCACTACAGGTCCAGGCTTATGCCTGTCTATTCCAGGGAACAGACCTCAATTATGGAAGACACGGGTTTAAAAGAAATAGATTTTTGTCTTCTAGTGCTATCAGTTTTCAAAACAAGTTTCATTTTTAAGGGAATCTTCTTCCTTGTATCTGAAGGGTGTAAATAGTATACCTGTAGGTGACAGGAAGAGTGGCTAGAAAATGAGATTTTTAGAGGACAAAAACTCAGCAGTTCACCTAGGAGTGAGGGACACCTCGGTTCCATGAGTCAAAGACTCAGTTTTCATTGCATGCAACTCTGTGATCAGTGCGGTCCAGCTCTGGGTCCCTCCATCTCTCAGACCTCCAATCTCTCTCTCTCTTCCTTTTTACCAGTGACTTAGTACTTAGATAATGCTCTGTTCTGTCATTTTTGGTTAGTCTTTTTCAATAACATGCTGAAGACAACTCTCCCATTAGGCTGTAAACTTCTAGAAGGCACAAATACAGAGCTCTGCACATGGCAGGTGCTCAATAAACGTATTCAAATCTAAGTCAGCGAGCCAGCATCAGATCAACAAAGTCATGGCAGTACACATTTTCTAGTCTGCCCTTAGGACCTAAGGCCCAACAGTTACGAAGAACATCAGCGAAATGAGAAAAGCTTGGGGGGTATAAGCATGAGATAATCTACTTAATGTGTAGTGTGGGGTTATATAAACAGCAGGTAGCTTTTTAGCTCATATCTAACCAGTAATAGCACCAATCTTTTTTGCATGGTGGTTTACACTTGCTTTCGCACATTCTGAATGTGTCATGTACAGCAAGTTAAGCCCACTGAGGAAAAGGAAATCATGGCCCACCAAGTTTCCCTGGTAACTGTAGAAAGTTGCCAAACACGAAGATATAAAAATAACAATTAAATCATCCACAGTCTCTTTATATAAAGGATTACCAAAAGATTTTAACTTTAACCGAGATGAGTTAATATAAAACAAAATCCAAAACATTAAGAAATGTGAGCTTTGGTAAAGATACCAAACAATTCCTTCTTGGGCTGTGAATAGGTCTGCCAAGTTTCAAGTGAAAGAATTTTATTTTAAACTCTAATGCTAAAATCCAAGGCAAAGGATTCCAAGGTTAGGGAGAAAGGAATGGGAAGGATTTCTACACTAATTCGCTCCTTCTATAATTCCAAACACATAAAACTATGTGTACAAAAATTAAATCTTAGTGAAGGAAAATAGAAATAATCCTTTGTGCTTTAAATATATTACCTAAGAGAAGAATGTTCATGTTTTGTGCCTCCATGCATTCCGTAATCTCTATTGCTTTTTTCAGGCAACGTCTGAATAGGAAAAAGATAAGAAAAAGGGGCATTAGTTCATCAGCCTTGTAATAAACAAATAGTTTAGAGATAATCTGAATTAATCTTCAGTTTTTCCTCTCATTTATTTTTTCATGCTAAAATCCTCCAGAAAGGAAACTAATTACTGTTTACACTATTCAGATACTGGGAGACACTCATCTACCTGTCAGAAACTGAACATTCTCAGAAGGGCATCCCAAAATTCACGTTAAAATGCTCCTAGGTAATTTCTGCACTAGACAGTCTCATTGAAAACTCAGACCCGAGTCTGCTGGTGAGCCCTAGTAAGACCTATAAATGCCCCCAGCTGCAGAATGTGAGGCATGTCTCCATTGTTTTACTCAAGGAGACCTGATGAACGTATCAGTGCGGCTGAAAAGATCTAATATGCTCAGAAATCCTTTGGGTCTCCCTTTCTCTACACGTTATTCCCTTTGAGCCTGTTGCCACAATGTGTCCCACCTTATACGTAGGGTCCTTCACATATGCTGCCCTCTGCTTGCAGTGGTGATTCCTCCTGCCTCCAGCAACCCTCCCTCCCGAGCCCTGACACTTCACCTGGTGGGACTTAGGGACGCTTAGGGACACTCACCCTTCCCTGCCCGCCCTGCCATGTTTTTCTTTCATGAAATTTATCACTGTTTTCCATTACATATTCAAATTATGGGCTACATAACAGGATACTGAAAGCATAGTTAAGTGTCTAGAGGGCCACGGCTCCTTTCCACGGTATTCACTGCAGAAGTGAAAGTGAGTGTGTGTGAGGAGGAAGGAAGCATTCCTTTCTTTCCCCAAATGTAGCCTAAAGTGGAACTATTCTCCCCATCATCATTGTGTTTTGTACCTTCTTTTGCCATATCCTCTATTTAATGGCAACAGAGAGGAGCTAGTCAATGTACAAAGTAAGAAAGGCAATATAATGATCTTCTCTGGGACTGTCAACCTGACTAAACCAAACGTGACTGACATTAATCATGATAATGTTTAAAAAGCATTTAAATAGGTAATACATGTATAAGACACAAAATTCAAAAAGGTATTCAGTGAAGAGTCATTCATTATCGCTCCCATTCTCTCTCCGAGTTTCCTCCCTGGAGGCCAGTGCTGCTGCCTCAATTATAATTTTGGGTTGCCAAAGCCCTTTTCCATCTATAGAGTATATCTCCTTATAAGCAGGTAGCATGTTTGTAAATTCCTATCAAATGTGCACAGAAATAAGTCACAAATGTAAAATCTAGCTGATCCCTGAACAGAACATGTGATTTAAGAATATTTAATTGTGAAATAATCAAACTGTTAAACTGTCAATTTGCTTTACTACTTTGAATTAGACAACTGTAAAATTCATGAACAAAATAATGGTTTGAAATACCTGATTATGTCAAGCCAGCTGCTACTTTCCAACAGAGAAAACCATTTTATATCTGTGTCCCAAAAATCAGTACTGTTATCTGAAAAAGGAAAAAAGAATTAAGATGTCAGATGTCACTGTTCGCTGACACACCTGTCACAAAAAAAACCTGTGCTATCAACTGAGCTGTGTAGACTAACAGTCCTAGACTCGAACTGCAGAATGTAGACTCCATTTCAAGGACAGGACATTTGAACACTTCAGCTGAAATGGTTTTTTGAACTGTAGACCGCTAGAAGGGTATGACAGTCAAAAAGAGATCTTTATTGCTAAAATAAGAAATGCCTACACAACGTAAACAAAGCCATGGTTCATCCTGTAACTCGACAAAGAGAGTAACATGTATTTGGCAGAAATAGTTGACATCCAGACTGCTGTACCTAAGTCTGAGTTAGAAAAAGTTACCTGAAAGTGTGACAAATCTCAGAGAGTAAAGACTCATTCAAAAATGGAGAGAATCAATAGGTGACAGCATGCTTAGATGTGAGTCAAGTTCTAGATTGTTACTGGTAGGCAGCCTGGGCAAGGACATAGGGAAAGCTGGGATGGGCATGTTTCATTTTCTACTGTGCACATTGCTGATTAATTGAAAATTTTTTTACATTGTTAGAAACTGTATATGTCCAATCAGGAAAAAAATTAAGGTATTTCCACTTTGGCAAAAAAGTTCACTAAGGAAAACAAAGAGATCATTCACTTTATAAATCACCACAAGTGAGTCAATATAGGTTCAAAAACTTTTAAAGGGAGAAGCCAAAAATGCTCACCACTGGGCGACTGTGCTGGGGAAAGGGGAGAAGAGGAGAGTGGCTGTGTGATCACTGCCAGGACATGGAAGCAGGCGGGGAAAGCCTGGAGAGATGCAGAGGGGGCGTGGCGATGGCAGCTGGCCCCCTGGCTCCATCGCTGCCCTGAGCCTCTCTGTACTACCATAAAAAACTCAGGGAAAAGGCACCAACTTTCACCTGATCCACGTAGCATGTCTTTCCCCATCTGACAGAAAGTTTTTGCTCAGCATTCTTCTTACCTATCAGAAATAGCTGTTTAAATTTAGAGTATGCAGTCTGGATTTCCTGCAGGGATAGGAAGTTGCCTGACAGGTCTTCAGTTTTAACAATTTCATAGGGTGGCCTGTGGATGGTCTTGTAAATTCTAGATATCAAAAAGGAAAACAAGATTAGAAGAGCAAACATGAATTTAAAATAGCTTATTTTTCCTGAGCACTTACTATGTGCCACAATCTGTTAAGAGCTATGCAGGTATCCTCCCATCTAACCGTCACCTATGAGGTAACTGCTGCAGGACTGCTGTTCCCAGTCAACAGATGCGGAAATGGAGGTGCCCAGAGTAGAACTACCTGGCCTAACATGATCAAGCTGACAGAGCCATGATTTGGACCAAGGTAATTTAACTCCAGAATCTATTACTTTTTTTGGTTTTTAATTCATCCACTTTGGGGTTTTTTAATTTTTAATTTTGAAAAATTTCAAACACACAGAAAGTAGAATAGTACAGTGACATACGCCATATGCCACCTAGATTTGACAATTATTAACATTACAGACAGCATGCCATTTCCCCCCTAAATACTTTAGCATGCAACTCTGAAAACAATGAAGTTGACATTCTTAATGATTATTTTATATTGACTCCTTTCAAAGTAATTAAAAACAACTACTACAAGTTGCATTCCCCTAGTACTAAGCTATGAGCAGGTAAACAGAAAAACTACCAAGAACTGTTCCCTGCTTCTTGGAAAAAAAAGAATGGAACCAAACAAGAACAAAATGTAGAACTAGTACTGACCCATCCAAGAAGCTCTTCTGGATTTGTAAAATGCCATCATCCTGTTCTTTGGGCAGTGCTGACATTTTCAAAAGGGCACTTCCATTGTGGCAGGACCAACACCATATCTGCAGAGCAGAATAAAGATTTTTCAGACATAATATACACAGTACAACAGGAGCTAGGTAAGCTTAGCATTTAGATTTGTACAGGGAAATTTATAACTTCAATATGAAATGGCTGGATATATTCTACTTTATTAAGCAAGAGAGTATATAACAGAAAAAACTGAGTTGTAAAAAAACCAAACAAGTCTAGGTAGGTGAACTCAGACTATGTTATGGTCTAACATATACCTTTGGACCTGGCTTTAGTGCTGGTAACCTAGATGATGATAAACATTATTATTAGTTTTAGGATCGTAGCTATCACTAGAGTGCAGCTTACTATAAGTCAGGCATTTTATACGAATTCATTTTATTATTATGGTCATTTCCTATAATAGAGATGATTAGTATCCACATTAGCAGCAAGGAACTGAGGCTCAGAGAGACTGAAAGACTTCCCCCAGTCATACAGAAAGTCGCAACAGTCTGACTCCAAAGGCCCTGTTCTACCTGGATGGCAAAAAGAAGGCAGCTTCCATCATTAGAGAAAATTCACACTAGGAAGAATGGGAAGTTGGCTATTTGACATACAGTAAATACAAGACTCATATATTCAAGACACTGCATTCGGGTTGTGAGAAGGCAAAAAGATGACTAAGATACTTGTGTCTACCTTCAGAGCTTAAACTCTCAAAAGGGAAATAAGTGTACAAATACCCTAGAAGGTAGAATGTGGTACACAACAGAAGAACGATAAAAGAGGGCAAGGAGAAAGAAACCACATGAATGACCATCATATGAGTGACAGGCTAAGCAAGCATTTGGGCTTTTTTCTGCCTAGGTGACAGGTTAAGATGTTTAGACTTTTTTCTGAACACAGTGGGAGTTTTTGTTTGTTCTGCAGGAACAAAACTAGACTGGAACTGACCTTGGGGCAAAGTAATCTGCCAGCAGAGCCTAGAATGGAGGGGAGGGAAGGGCTGCTTGGGCAGGCGAATAGTTGTGGACTTTGGGCCCTGCATGAAAGCCAGGCTAAGCGTTCAAGAGTGGCTAAGGTCCAGCTCTTGCTTTGCCGATCAAGCCATCAGCCTGGGCTCAAAGGTAAACCTGGAGGAAAAAATGCCTTTTGTAATTCAGCTTCCCAGAGGGGGAGACTTTCTGTCATTCATTTGTCACGAATAATATAAATCATACGCTGGATGTGCTAGTAGTAGCCTGGGCCAAGAGTTAGAGATGAACATCCAGGCGATATTCTGCTACACTTACAAAGTCACAAAGAGGCCGGGCGCGGTGGCTCACGCCTGTAATCCTAGCACTCTGGGAGGCCGAGGCGGGTGGATCGCTCAAGGTCAGGAGTTCAAAACCAGCCTGAGCAAGAGCGAGACCCCGTCTCTACTATAAATAGAAAGAAATTAATT
>CAUYRT010018586.1:0-18795 GCA_963574885.1 Lepilemur ruficaudatus | reverse complement strand
GCCACCATGCCCGGCTAATTTTTTTCTATATATATTTAGTTGGCCAATTAATTTCTTTCTATTATTAGTAGAGATGGGGTCTCGCTCTTGCTCAGGCTGGTTTCGAACTCCTGACCTTGAGTAATCCACCCGCCTCGGCCTCCCAGAGTGCTGGGATGACAGGCGTGCGCCACCGCGCCCGGCCTGAATATACCTTTCAGTATACTTTCAAAATATAAATATCCTTGAGATCATACTGATATAAATAAATGATCAGATAATAAATTGAGGAAAAGAGAAAAATCTCCCTTACAGGAGAATGCCATATAATTTATGTGGATAACTCCACCCTTAAGTGGAGTATCCATTCCTTAAATGTGGGCTCGATGTAGTCACTTCCAGCTAACGATTACAATATAGAAAAAGAAAGAAAACAGAACTTTATAGTGGAGAAACCTGAAAAACACTTTCTCAGCCAGGTTGGTAATCAAGGTTAACATCAACAGTGATAAGTGATGTTGATAGCATATACCCTTGATATGATGCAGTAAAAATGGCTCTTTGCCATTTGGGGGTGGTCTTCCTTCCCCCAAACCCAAAACCCCTGTCTAATCATGAGAAAAACATCAGATAAATCCCAGTTGAGGGACATTCTACAAAATACCTGACCAATATTCCTCAAAACTATCAGTGTCATCTAAAACAAGGAACATCTGAGAAACTGTCACAGCCAAGGAGAACTTAAGGAGGCATCACTACTAAATATATTAATAATGTGGTATCATGGATGAGATTCTGGAACAGAAAAAGGACCTTAGGTAAAAACTCAGAAAATCTGAATAAAGTTTGGACTTCTGTTAATAATCATGTACCAATACTGGTTTATTAATTGTAATGAGTGTACTATACTAATGTTAGATGTTACTAATAAGAGAAACTGGCTATAGGGCATATGTGAACTCTTTGTTCTATTTTTCAAATTTTTCTGTAACTCTGAAATCATTCTAAAAACTAAGTTTACTTAAAAAAAAAAGCCATGAAATACAGGATTCAAAACCAAAGATAATAAAATTCTGACCATGTGACACGATGGACGTCAGATGCAATAATTATATCCTTATGTTTGAATAAGGTAGGCATCAGATTTTATTTTACAAACCAACACTAATTTTTAAAGAAATAAAATGGTCTAAAGAAAATAGGCTATTTTTATCACATAAATTTTAGTTTATATAGTCAAGGTTTTGAAGTGAATCATTTTCACAGCTACCAGTGCTTTAAATAAGTCTTACAAATTCTGGAGTATATAATTCAGACTTAAGAGTATAATTTCCATTCATCTATCCACTTAGTCAATAGATATTATTGAGCACATATGCCAGGCACACTATTAAGTAGGTGTAGAGGATATAATGATGAATAATACTTAAAGAGCTTAAAGTCTAAAGGAGGGAAGAGAATTTAACAGTGTTGATGCAATATGGTAACTAGATAGCAATATGCATAGCAATTGTGAGAACAGAGTTCCAAGAACTTCACAGTTCTATCTCCTTAAAAAAAAGAAAGACGTTATATTCACACATTGAATGCCAACCAAGAAAGGAAGTGAAATGCTTTATCCTGAACCTTGCCCTCATGAAAAATTTTTATGTTAACATATCAGCTAATACATGTTTAGTACCATGTTTGTATGATAGTGGTTCATTTAAAAATTAAGTTCGTGGAACTTTTTAAATGTTGGAATATAAAAATGATCTGTTCTAATTTGTAAATTTTATAGTGTTATGGAAGAAACTCTCTTCCTGTACAGGTCAAGGAAGGTTTCCTGAGGAGGTTGCTTCTAAGTAGACTCTTAAAGATGTTTAGGAGCCCAGTAGGCAGACAAGGAGGGAGGGGTATGGTAGGCAGAATTCTAGAAATGTCCCCAGGGACTCGTGTCTCCTGGGTACTCATTCGGAGAGCAGTCTCGATTCTGCTGTGAAGGAACATTACACATGTAATTAAGGTTACTAATTAGCTGACCCTAAAATAGGGAGAGTCTCTTGGATTATCCAGGTGTGCACAGTGTGATCACATGAGTCCTTAAAAGCAGAAAAACTCAGGTGCTACAGAAGAGAGCCAGGCACAGTGGCTCATGCCTGTATTGCCAGTGACTCAGGAGCCTGAGTCTAGAGGATCACTTGAGCCCAGGAGTTTGAGGCTGCAGTGCACTGTGATCACACCACTGGGATCCCAGCTTGGGCAACAGAGTAAGACCCTGTCTCTGGAGGAAAAAAAAAGAAAAAGAAAGGAAGAGGAAGCAAAAGAGATACATGGCAGGAAGGAAGCTGGAGAGATTTCAAGTATGAGAAGAGTTGACCTGAGATGTAGGAGGCCACATGCAAGGCCAAGAGAGAGGCCTTAGGTGCTAAGGGCAGCTGACTGACAACTAGCATGGAGACAGGGACCTTAGCCCTACCACTATAAGGAACTGAATTTTGCCAATAACCTGAATGAGCTTGCAAGTGAATTCTTTCCCAGAGCCTCCAGAAAGGAGTACAGCCTGTCAACAGGATGGTCTCAATATTGTCAGACCTGGAGCAAAGGAATCAGTTGAGCTGTGGAAAATGTGAAATAATGTAGATGTTTTAAGCTGCTCAGTTGTGGGGGCAATAGAAAGCTAATACATGGGGACGACATATCAGACACAAGAAGCCTAGCAAGGACATGGTACTTAAAGAGAGCTGCAAGTCATTTGGCATGGCTAAAGAGCCAGGTATGTGTGGGGAATATGGGCGCCTCAAAAATTGAAGCTGGAAAAGTAGGTCAGAGAACAGTCATTTGTTTTGCTCACAGGTCTGCACTTGGGCAGAGTGTGGTGGGGACGTTTTATCTCTGCTTCATGTGTTATCTATCAGCTGAGTGGCTTAACTAGGGGCCACTAGTTCAGGAGACACCATTCCAGGGTGGCTCACTTCCATGGCAGACAAACTGTTGCTCACTTTCAGCTGGGAGCTGTGTAGTAGAGGCCTCAGTTCTTTTCCTTATGGGCTTTCTCACAGAATTCTGGCTAGGCTACACAGGCATGGATCCCAAGAGTACAAGGTAGAAATGCAGGACATTTTTTATGACCTAGTCTTAGAAACCACATAACATCACTTTTTTTGTACTCTTTCTTTGAGGCAGCCACAAAGGCCCTTCTAGATTTAAGGGCAGGGGACATGGATTACAACTCCTGATGGAATTTTAGAAGAGCAGGTGGAACAGGAGATAATTGTTTTGGCTGTCTTTGGAAGACACAGTCTGCTGTTCTGTTATCTCCCAATAGAGTAGAATAGTGCATTAGGTCATCAAGCCCTGTGAATACTTGTTGAGTGAATAAATGAATGGATGAAATAAGTGAATTAGAAGGGGAATACAATGTATGGCAGGGAGACTGGTTAGTTAAAAGACTGTAGCAATATCTGAGGCTGACTTGAGGCTCAGAATTAAGAAAGTACCAGTGAAAATGGAAAGTAGAGGCTGATTGGAAGAGATACCAAGGAGATACAAATTGTAAAATTTAGTAACCATTTTCATATGAAAGGAAAAATGAGGGACATCCAGGTGAAGGCGGGGAGAAATCTAGAATATAAATCTGGACATCTAGAATGATTCCCAGACAGTCAAATACACCACTTATGTACCAGATAATACTCTAAGTGCTAGAGCGTAGTCTTACTGTGTCACCCAGGCTGAGTGCAGTGACATGATCATAGCTCAGTGTAACCTTGACCTCCTGAGCCCAAGTGATCCTCCTGCCTCAGTCTCCTGAGTAACTGAGACTACAGGCTCCTGCTACCACATCTGGCCTTTTTTGTTTTGTTTTGTTTTAGTAGAAATGGGGTCTGTCTATGGTAAGGCTGGTGTTGAACTCCTGGCCTTAAGTAAGCCTCCTGCATCAGACTCCTAAAGTGCTGGGATTATAGATGTGAGATACTGTGCCCGGCCTCTCTCTCTCTCTCTCTCTCTCTCTCTCTCTCTCTCTCTCTCTCTCTCTCTCTCTCTCTCTTTTTTTTTTGAGGGGGCACCTGGATTTGAACCCTACATCTCTCTTGATGGAAATATTTTTAGTGTTAAATTAACTCCTCTTCAGGGATGAATAAGCAGATAGTAATACTTAGATGGCTACATGAATTGTGGCACTGTCAACAGAGGAAAAGCTTTGAGGGAAAAGATGAACTCAGCTGTAGAACTGTTGAAGTTGAGGCTGATGGTAGTGGGACAGCAAGTGGAGATTCTTGGTGAGTAGTGAGAATCATAAATTGAAACTGAGGGCTAAAAATCATCTTGAGGATTTTCTTTTATGTTTTTCTGATGGAAGGAGGAAGGCAGACTTAGTTTTTCCCATAGAGAAGAGGAAAATTCTGCTTTCCTCGCTCTATTTTCTTCCCCTTCTTTGTTGTTTTGTTTTATGTTGATTTTGAAAACTTCAGAAAGTGGTTAAAATGGCATCCCCCCCAAGATGACTTCACTTTTTTCTTTCTTAAAAAAAAAAAAAATATATATATATGTATATATTAGTAGATTTGGGAATCACAGTCTCTTGTAGAACTGGGAAGGTCTAGTCATCTTCTAGGTCACTTTGTCCTGATGTATGTGAAGCAGGATTTCAGGACTGTGCAGAACCACAGTATCATTTTAAAACCTGTATCTTTTAGCTTTCACTGAACATGTTAGGGGAGGGTCTTGAAGGCCTTTGGATAAAATGGCACACTCTGAAATACGGATTCTGCTTAGTAAAGAATTATATCAACTGAGCCATTCTAGCTACCAACAGCTTCAGGTAATTGTTGTGGTAATAATGCTTCTGTTTTATTCTTACAGAAAGATTCTCTTTCCCAGTGAATCTTATAAACATTTTTTGCCCTATTTGCTCCCATTAGAATAATTTTAATAGACCATGAAGCAGGATGTAATGTAATGTTTTGCATTAGTAAAACAAATGTACGCCCTTCCTCACCTTGTAATTTATGTTTTCTTTAGAGAACTTTGTTGATTTCTTAGGTAGGATTTTTTTTAAGTGGGTAAGAGGGAGAAAGTGGCATTTTGTAAGTCAGTTGCTATCCCTATGTAAGCTAAACTGAATTATTTGTATTTTTGATTCCTTATAACTTTTGTTTTGGTGAGAGTACTGGCAGCAAAAAGTAATTAATGGAAATGGAGGGAAAGATTTACTTTAGCTCTGAGCAAATGACTGAGTGCTTGAGTCATGCAGCTGGAAAGTTTCAGTTTGAATCATCTTAGAACTCTTGCTTTGTGGCATTACTTGTCAGCTATAAATATTTTAATAGTAAATTACTTTCTTTTGTTCCTGAAGGCAAAGGGTGGATCTCTTGGTGTTGTTTAGCAAAGAATATGTTCTTTAGTAATAGGAAAGACTTGTGTTATATTGTATAGTAAAATATAACATGAGTAATAATAACAACATACTTTCCCAGAGATATATTGGATAAATAACTCTCATACAAGGTAGATATTTAATAGTAATGTGTTTTTAATTTAGGAATAAAATAATCTGTATTTTATATATGAGGAAACCTTTGCTAAAAGGAATTATAATTTACCCTAGGCCACTAGACCAGCATAGTCAGCCAGAACTAGAACCTTGTTTTCTTGGCTATAATTATTATTTGAAAATCATGTAGATATTCTTCAGAATAATAAAAATTATTTGCTAAGCCCTAGTGACCACATAGCACTTACATGATTATTAATCTAAAAGTTATGGACCCTTTCCTCTTAGAATTTCATGATATTGGTTATAATACTTATTGATGATTTTTTGAAGTTTTTTTCTTATATTTTATTGGAAAAGAGATAGTATGACAAACATGGGTTAGGAACAAAGACCTTGTTTAGTCCTCGTTATCAGAGAACTCTATCTAAATCCTGGATTCATTGCTAAGGTTATTTTTGCAAGTAAATTAATCTGTTGTGTTTTATGATTGATGATAGCCTGCACAGTGCCTAATACTGTGGTATAAAAAAGAATTTTTCTGATCTTTGTCCTGAACTTCTAGAACGCTTGGAATTTCTGAGTGATGGAAGTGTTATGTTGCTCAGGTGACTAATGATGGGCCCCTGGATAGCTTCAGGGTAGGAGCTATCTCCAGAAGGACTAACCGTGTGGTTGGGACTTTGTACCAACCTGGCATCTGGGGAGGAGAGGGAGTTGGAGGTCAAGTTCAGTCATGTAGCCAGTAATTTAATTAGTCATGCCTATGTGATGAAGCCCCAGTAAAAACTCTGGACACTGGAACTTCCAGTGGAAGTTCCTTGTTGGTGAAGACATTGATGAATGTGTGTGGGGGGCGGAGGGTGATGCACCCTATTATCCTCAAGAAGAGGGCATAGAAGCTCTGCACTTCTCCTAGACCTTGCCCTATGTGTCTCTTCATTTGGCTGGTCCTTCTAATTTGTGTCTTTTTTTATTTTACTTTTTTGAGACAGAGTCTCAGGGCTAGAGTGCTGTGGCGTCAGCCTAGCTCACAACAACCTCAAACTCCTGGGCTCAGGCAATCCTCTTGCCTCAGCCTCCCACGTAGCTGGGACTACAGGCATGTGCCACCATGCCTGGCTAATTTTTTCTATATATTTTTGCTGACTAATTAATTTCTTTCTATATCTTTCTTTCTATTTTTAGTAGAGACAGGGTCTCGCTGTTGCTCAGGCTGGTTTCAAACTCCTGACCTTGAGCGATCCACCCACCTCGGCCTCCCAGAGTGCTAGGATTACAGGCATGAGCCACCGTGCCTGGCCAAAACTGTAATTTTAAGTATAGCACTTTCCTGAGTTCTATGAGTTCTAGCGAATCAACAAACCTGAGGGGTTGTGGAAACCCACATTTATAGCCAGTCTGTCAGAAGTGCAGGTACCCTGGGGACCCCAAAGTGTGGCTGGTGTCTGAAATAGGGCAGTCCTGTTGGGGATCCTGCTCTTTAACTTACCGGGTGTGTGCTAATAATAACTCTGGGTGGTTAGTGAGAGAGTAGAATTGCAGTACACCCAGTTGGAATTGAAACACTGTAAATACTAATATATTGTATACTCTTAGTTTTCAGTGAATAAATTTCAGCAATTGAATGTTAGCTAAATACAGCATGGCTCTTTAAATTTGATGTAATTAGGAGGAATAATACTGTGAATTTCTTAAAAATTCGAAACTTATGAATTGATGTTGATGTAGTCTTTTAAGATTACCAGGATTTAATTTTCTTTATTGCTGAATATTCCTCAGTAGGGTCAATGGATTTGCGGGAATCCCTCCAGGTTCTTTTGCTTGATTCCTTTCACAGCCATCATCAGCCTAGATCTGCAGGCTGGCTCATTGGATTTGGAAGTTGTGTGTTTAGAAAGGTTAACAGATTCATAGTGGGTTAGAACCTGTGGTCTTGGTAAGTAGCTTACTGTATGTAGTAAGTATGTGGCTTCTTCTGTGAAAGGTAGAGAACATCCGTAAAACATGGGTGAATACTGTCCTATATTTGAAGAACTATACTTATTATGTATTTGAACATGTAACAGGCAGTGTAGAGTGTTACCAGTACAGCAGTCCCCAACCTTTTTGGCACCAGGGACTGGTTTCATGGAAGACAATTTTTCAACTGACAGGTGATGGGGGGTGGGGGTGGGGGTGGGGAGGGTGTGGAGTTCAGGCAGTGATGCACGTGCAACCCAATTCCTAACAGGCGGAGAACTGGTACTGGGCTGTGGCCTGGGGATTGGGGACTACAGCAGTGGAAGGCACAGTATAGTCAGGGATTAGTATTATTGTCAGAAGGCCAAAACTAACATAAATAAAAACTTGGGTAACATGGAAACACATAAATAGCTAACTGCTGTAATAACAACCCCAAAGTTCAATGACTTGAGATAATGAAAGTTTATTTTTCGTTCACGTTTAGTCCAATGTAGGCCAAGTGGGGAGGGACTCTACTTTGCAGAGACATTTAGTGACCCAGCTTTCTTCCATTTTGTGCCATTCCATCATGTAAGGCCTCATTTGCATTTTGTTCATAGATAGCAGAGCAAAGATTGTGTGCCTCATCCTGGAAGTGACACACATTGCTTCTGCTCATGTTTCATTGGCAGGAACTAGGCATTTGATCCCTACCCAGAAGCAAACTTAATTTAAAATATCTAGACTTCTGTGGTTATTTGTCAGGGTCAGTAAACTAGGGAAATACTGGGAGACTTGGCCTTGTTTTGTGGAGAAAGACGTTGGTCAGAACAGGCTGCGATGGAAGTGATAGTAAGGGAGGGAACTAACTTGCTGGGGTCCTTGGAGTGGGAAGGTTTGGGGAAGGGAGTGAGTGGAAAAATATGTAACAGCACTGCTCAGGCTGAAAAGTAGCTCCAAGGTTCACAAATCTCTCTTTACTTGCAACCCCATGGACAGGCTATAGAAACCTGTATCAGTGGTGTGGAGCTGTGGGTGGGGTCCCTACTTCCAGTGCCAATTGAGAGGAAGCATGAAGCTACCAAAAGGCCAGATCTCTGTTCACATAGTGAGAAGAGATGTATTCTTGGCATTCTACCATCATCTGCAAATATAGTAGCAGACACCTTATACTATGACATGTTTCAGATATTTTATGAGGGTTGAGAAATTTTTGGAGTTCAGTCTTTCCAGAACTGCACTTGTACATTCTAGTATGTTAAGTAAAAAACTTAGCCACATTTCCTTTTTATTTATATATTATCTTTTTAAATATATGTGCTATAAAGTGGACTATGAAATCCAAATTTTATCTAATGGTGATTCACATTATAGCTTTGCATAAAGCAGATGTACTTACTTTGCTGGAAATTTTCTGAATTATTTAAACTATAGTTAATTGGGCTTTTAATCTGGAGACAAAGATAAAATAATTGAACATCTAAATCTATTAAAATTGTTTTTGCTTATGTACAATTCCCTGTACAACTGGTTAAAGTAAATTGACCTGTAAAGGCTTTTGTGTTTGTTTTCATGTCTCAATTTTCTCTGATAAAACCAGAAACTAGGACTATATGAAGTAATTGGAACTGTTGGTAAACATTCCTGGTGATAACTTGAACATAGCCAAGAGTTTCCATATTAATCAGGGCAGAATATAAGCTTAAGATAGAAGCTGGGCAAAATTGTTAGACCAGTTAATGGATTAGTTTCCCTACTTTGTGTCCCAATTTTGCAAAAGTGATTTTCAGTGTCCATTGTAAAGTTCACACTTGCTTTTCCAAAGAGGGAGATTTTTGTGTTGTGGTGTACCACTATTCTCCTACCTACTGCTCTCCTCTGATGGTAGTTGTCATTCCTGTAAACTAGAAAGAGGAAAAATACCTGTAGTATGTGTTTAATGAGTGAGGTCTACTTCTTCTTTCATGCTAGTTCCAATTATACCAGTTGGTTGTCTCCCAGAAGTGTGCAGTATTCTGTATGTCTCTGGAGGAGTGTGCTTGTGTGCCCATTGGAACACCCTCAGCCAGGGACCTTGCATATTGGATGTCTGTCTGTTTGGAGATCTCTTTTGGGCCATCTATCCTTGAGAGTGGATGTCAGTTCACAGCCTTGGCTGTCCCTAGAGATCCGAACAACTACTTTGATGATTTCTGGGTACCCTTAGACATTTGTGATTTGTTTATCCCTCCAGTTCAGGAATTCTATAAGCAATTTTTCCAACCCTTTGTTTTTGTTATTGTTTTTATGGGGTGAGGGCATGAAAAGTTTCTGCAAACCTTGCTTGGGATATAGAACTCTCACAATACCTATATGTAAGGTAGCCCCCCAGAATAGAAGCTTAGCCATTGTTATTATCCTGAGATCATTCAGACTTGGGGGTCTGCATAGGAGGTTTTCTGGCCATTGGTACCTGACACTATCATTATTTGACTTTTTAAAGGAAAAACTCTGCCATCTCTTTAAAGATGTCTAAAAGTTATAGACATCTGAGTAACCAGTAAGAGACATGCAGTAGTTGTGGGTTTTTTTTTTTTTTTTTTTTTTTTTCCATAGACAGGGTCTCACTCTGTTGCCCAGGCTGGAGTACAGTGGTGCAGTCATAGCTCTCTGTTGCCTTAAACTCTTGACATCCAAAAGTTTTAACACCCTTCAAAACTGCTCAGTTACAGAGCTCTACTGTGAATTTATTATCAGCCTGTGTCCTTACAGTTGTAAACTTTCCTCCAAGCATTGACACATCATAGTTAATAGTGCTGAAGATAATTGATTTAATGGGATCCCAGTACAGAGCAAATTTCAGCTTGTATTTCCATAAAGAAACATGATTTACAAAAGGTAGATTACTTATAAGATTGAATATAATATATGTGAGTGTATTTACCTTAAATGTTGGAATGTAGTTTTTAAAATATACTGGTTTTTTTTTTTGAGACAGAGTCTCACTCTGCCCTGGCTAGAGTGCCATGGCATCAGCCTAGCTCACAGCAACCTCAAACTCCTGGGCTCAAGCGATCCTACTGCCTCAGCCTCCCAAGTAGCTGGGACTACAATGTGCCACCATGCCTGGCTAATTTTTTCTATATATTTTTAGTTGGCCAATTAATTTCTTTCTATTTATAGTAGAGACGGGGTTTTGCTCTTGCTCAGGCTGGTCTCGAACTCCTGAGCTCAAATGATCCGCCCGCCTCGGCCTCCTAGAATGCTAGGATTACAGGCATGAGCCACCATGCCTGGCCTAAAATATACTTGTTTTCTTAGAGCAATTTTAGATTTACAAAAAAATTGAGATTGATAGAGTTCCCATGTACCCCCTTTCTCCCAACACACACAGTTTCCCCTGTCATTAACATAGTAGTATGGTACATTTGTTATTATACAATTAATGAATCAATATTGATACATTATTGTACCTAAAGTCTATACTCTATTCAGATTTGCTTGGTCTTGATGCCCATTTTCTGTTGAGGGATCGATCCCATATATGTCAGTTGTTGTGTCTCTGTAGGCTCTTCTTGGCTATGACAATTTCTCAGACTTTTTTTGTTTCTGATGTCCTTGACAGTTATGACAAGTACTTACTAGGTATGTGATAGGTTGCTCCTCTTGGAATTTGATGTTTTTCTCCTGATGATTCTGTGATAAGGCTATGTTAAACTTTGTAAAAAATTACCAAACTGTCTTCCAAAGTAGATGTACCATTTTGCATTCCCATGAGCAACAAATGAGAGTTCCTGTCACTTCACATCTTTATCAGCATTTGGTATAGTCAGTTTTTTGTACTTCAGCCATTCTAATAGGTACACAGTGGTTGGGATGTAATTTTTAAAGTTGATCATTTAGTCTTACTGTCATATTTTACTGATTGAGCATTCCTAATCCAAAAATCTGAAATCCAAAATGCTACAAAATCCAAAACTTTTTGAGCACCAACATTATGCCCAGTGTTTCAGATTTCAGATTTTCAGGTTTCAGATTATACCTGAAGTATAATACAATATTTAAAAGTCTGGAAAAATTTGAAATCCAAAACACTTGTGGTCCCAAACATTTTGGATAAGGGGTACTCAACCTGTGTTATATCTGTCTATAGAAATATTAGCTTTCTCCTGATACTTCTTTTCAAACTAGCATTAAGATAAGAATATGTGTGCTTTTCCTCATGCAAAAATAACTTATAGAAGTTTAATATCATTTCACTTATTTCGTTAAAATTATCTATTGTCTTTGCTTTCTTATTACTAATAGCTTATAAGCTACATTTCATGGGCATTAAGCTACACTCTGTTGGTGTTAATGTCTTCTATTTAATTGCTTTTGTTTAATTTTTTATTCTCATTTTCCATTCTTCAAGGTCATGTTTTGCTTTTTTGTTTGTTTTTGTTTCTTTGTTCATAAAGCTTTTTTGTTTCTGTTACATTATGTAGTTTTGTACGAATGGCTAGAAGCAGATCGTCATGGCAAGAGCCAAGATGCTGCAAATACGACTTCAGGTAAAAATAAAAATTAAAAAAAAGGATGGGGTGTTAGAAATCAATATTTTAATTCACCCCAAGCCCATTATAAATGTGTCTTTATTCAGTTTTGTTTGGACAAACTTAACGGTATTATTTTGTATTTCTGTTCTCTTGTCCGTATCTTAGTTTTCATAAAGACCTCATTTGCTTCAAGCCTTGAAAAAATGTATTCACTAGTCTTTAAGCTCTCTTGGCAGATATTTTTTACTTTCTTAGGAGGAAAGGCTTAATTGCAGCTTAAATTTAGTAGGAAGTTACTTAGCAATATTACTTGGAGTTAAATTGATATGTAGTTGTAGCAGGGATATTCTAAATAATTGGTTCTTTCTCCCCTTTTCCTTCAAAATAATATTTGCCAAGACAGCTGTATATGTAGAAATGATCTTTTTTCTTCCTTCTATTTTGGCAGTCTAATAAGAGGTGGTGATGGTGATGGCGGTGATGGTGATGGTGGTGGTGGTGGTGGTGGTGGTCATGGTAGTTTTTTCTTTTGCTAGGTTTGTGTTACGGTTCTGTAGGCTTTTTTTGATTTTGTAAAATTCTTTCTCTGTGGAGGTGGTTTCCTTCTCTCTCTTGTTGATTCCTTATGCCTCAAGAGAGCATGATATGCCTTAGTTAACAGAACAATTATACTGAGAATGGTACTATCATGACTTTACTGATTTATCTCCTGTCCCATTAATAACTTGATATATGAATAAAGATAATGTTACTATTTTAACCGTAAGCAGGCAGCAATTCATGAAAAGGTAAGTGTTGCAAAGAGTTGTATAATGGGTTATGTGCTGTTTCTTCTGCTCCTGCAGTTCATATTTTATTTACATTTATAGATGATAAAAGTAAACATTTCTGGTATTTGAGTGTGGATGAGGGAGGAAGTTTCCTGATGGCTGTATAGTATCTGAGGATACCCTGTTGCTATGTCAGTAGCACATTCAGCAATATAGACTTTTAGAACCAGGAGGGAATTTTTATTTTGTTTTGTTTTTCCTTGGACCTCAAGTGAAGTGAAATACAACCTTTTTTTAAAAAAAATGAAGAAGCAAATAATCTAAAAAATTCGTAATGTTTACATGAAAATCTAGTATCAGCTTAAAGAGACCATTTATCCTTCTTCAAGTCAACAGTTCTGAACCTTGAATCTGTTTTTCAGCCACATTGGCTGTTTCTCTTCTAGAGTTGAAAGCTCTTAACTGTTAGTAGATGCAAGTTTGTGGGGTGGAGAGATAGAGATGGAGTGCTTGCCTAAATAAGTCAGAGGAATCTAAAGGAAAATGATCATCAGCCAAAGACTTCAATTAGAAACAGTAGCTTAGTTGTCTCAGCAAGTATGTTTAAATTATGTGTTCTTATTCAAAAAAATTCTACATATTTTATATTGCAGTCTCTAGCAAGATTTTCAAGTGTGACTTTTCCCTCCTTCTGTGATCTGTTAACTTTTGCACCCAGAGGTGTTTTAGTATCTATCTTTTCATATTTTTACCCAAAATGGAAACTGAGTCTAATTAGATTTCAAAATGTGACTCATAAATCAGATTGCTTTGTGATATTTTTAATTGTACAAATACTGGTAAGTGGCATTTATCTTTTGCTATAACAGCTAGCATTTTGCACTTAATTAGAACTTTAAAAGTAGAAAAACACAGGAGACAATAAAATTGCTTCAAGATCTTCTAATTCCTTGATCCCAACTTTTTGACATTGGGAATTTAAGATCCATCTACATTAAAATATGTTATGAAACTAAAGCATGTGAAGATAACAGGTCTTAATGGGAATTAATTTGGTCAAGGACATAATGAACTGATCTGACAGCTATTGCTGAATTTTCTTATGTACTAATATAATAAAGTATAGCCTACTTTTATCTTTCCAGAATTTTGACAGTAACAAATTTGGCTTATAATAGCTCATTTGTTTTAAAAGGTTAGTGTGTTTAATGTATTCTGCCTACTGAACTAGACAGCTCAGCAATGATGTTTCTAATTCTTTAATTCTGTTACTTACCTGGATATGCAATCACACTTATCAGAGATTTTTGTGGAAACTCAAACAAAATTGCCTCCTTTGAGCACTGCAGCATTGGATCTGTGTATAACATTTCAGAATCATAATAAGTATGATTAACTTAATTCAAGATGTTTCTTTGGTTAACTAAATGTTTTCATATAGTTTCTTATTACCACATATTGAAATGAGGACAATAATTAGGTTACAGTAACAATTATAATCATATCTTGTTTTTAAGTATTAATTGTCTAGCCAGGATTTTAAAATTCAGATTCTAAAGTTTTAAGTGCAGATCTCTTAAGTTTTTTAGTTGTCCATTGGGAATTTTACAACTCAGACCGTTAGAGGTAGAAATTGAATCAGATTTCTTTATTTATTTTTTTATTTTTTATTTTTTTCCTAGTCTATTTCTTTCTCTATTTTTTTAATTTTTATATTTTTTTCAGATTTCTATATTATCAGTCAATATATCTATAAAATAAATATAAAACCATGGCATGCTTTTGAAAAAGTTCTAGATATTAACTATTAATTATTTGTTGTAGGTGAAAATTTTGACCAAAGTCCTTTGAGAAGAACATTCAAATCCAAAGTTCTTGCCCACTATCCTCAGAATATAGAATGGAACCCTTTTGATCAAGATGCAGTGAACATGGTATGTGTTTTTCTTTTCCTCTTCATTCTCTCTTTAGCCTTTTATTTTATTAAGAAGAAGATAGTGACTCTATTTTGAATCTCAATATTACTTCATTTATCCTTTAAGCAATTTTATAAGAAATATTAATACAATATTGTCTTCATTTTACAGATGTGGAAACTGAAGCTCACAGAAATTAAGTTACTTACCCAGGGTTCCCACAGCTAATAAGTGTAGGCAGTAGACCCTCAAAGCCCATTTTAGTTTCCTGCCGTTAAGCTGAGTCGGGGGTTTGTGTCAATACATAGATAGAATTTTGATAAATGGTGATTACTTTGTTTGCCTGACAGGAGCCTGATGGAAAGAACCTGGTGACAGTTTTCACATTTCAAGGGATCTTGTATGATAGACTTGTCGTTTGTCATTTTCACAAACAATGCAAAGATGGAAAGAAACTTAAATATATCATTTAAACATGAGTAGGAATTTGTTTATAAGGAATCTGATTTAATATAATGAGTTACCAGTGGTGATTTCAAGTCGTCTTTACAGATTCTTAGAAATTAAGTAGGTCATAGTTTTCAGATTATTTAGGAAGGGTTCTTACAAGCTTGGATAGTATTTTAGATCTCCATCAACTCTGTGATTACATAATTCCCAAAGGGAGCAAATCAGAAATCAGGCATGATAGATACAGAAATGATTAAAGGTGGACTGTGACACTGTGATAGGTGTAGTTCTTTTTGAGTATTTTAAAGGTAGTGTCAAAAGACAAAAAAGACTCCATTATGACCTGATAATCTAAGGGAAAGAAATTAATATTTAGTAGATGCCTGCTTGGTACTTTATGTATGTTATTTCACATACATGTTTACATGTACCCAGTGAGAATTCTTACTCATATTTCCTAGAAGTTAAATAATTTTCCCAAAGTTATACAGTGAGTCTCAGAAGTTAAATCCAGATCATTTTTACTCTCTTGCTTGCTTTTTCCCACCTGCCATACTGTCTCCCCAAAGG
Organism: Lepilemur ruficaudatus; assembly: GCA_963574885.1. NCBI lineage: Eukaryota > Metazoa > Chordata > Mammalia > Primates > Lepilemuridae > Lepilemur > Lepilemur ruficaudatus. The sequence continues at coordinate 3,173 of CAUYRT010018586.1, read as the reverse complement.
AAAAACCACGTAACTTAGTTTTGATCTGAACCAGAAATGATATGGGTCACACTGGACCCTTTGTGGTATTTCTATATCACAGTAAACCCTTTCCAGTCTGGGCTTGCTCCAGGGAAAGGATAGCATGGTGCTTTCTGTAAGGACAGATACCTAAAGCACTTGGCACTTTGACTTCAATTTTTTTTTTTTTTTTTTGAGACAGAGTCTCACTCTGTTGTCTGGGTTAGAGTGCTGTGGTGTCAGCTTAGCTCACAGCAACCTCCAACTCCTGGGCTCAGGTGATCCTCCTGCCTCAGCCTCCCGAGTAGCTGGGACTACAGGCATAAGCCACCATGCCCGGCTAATTTTTTCTATATATATTTTTAGTTGTCCGGCTAATTTTTTCTATATTTAGTAGAGATGGTCTCACTCTTGCTCAGGCTGGTCTCGAACTCCTGACCTCGAGCGATCCTCCTGCCTCGGCCTCCCAGAGTGCTAGGATTACAGGCATGAGCCACTGCGCCTGGCCTTGACTTTGATTCTTTACAGAGCACTATGTGGTTATTTTACTAAACTGTTACTTAATACCAAAATAATCAGAGATGCCACTTTGCTGTAAGTTAATACTGTGGATGTCTAGCATCATCTTTGGTGAAGATGGTACTACAGATATTAAGTAGAACACAACCATTAGTTATCTTTATGAGACCTGGAAGAGCCTAGAAAAGCATTTACTAAAATAGTCAACAAACAGCAGTACAAAAAATAATTCCTCAGCTGCTTATGTAGCAAATTAATAGAAAGGTATCTTAATACCTTTCTATTAAAACAGTGTTTAAATGAAGCAATGGAAAAATGGATAAGAATGTGAATAGATTATAATACTTAGTCCTCTTAAATTAGTAAGATATTTCAAAGTATAATTATTCTGTGAGAAATCAGAATGGTGTCCAAAACTATGTTCTTACTACAATATGAATTCAAAGTCATTTGGAACTAAGGGCCACATTTGATGTGCTTTCTTTCTTTTAATCATTTGAATGAATTAATAGTAAGATATCCATGGTAGCTTTCCCCTCTATCTGTAAAACATTAATCTTTAAAGCAATTATCAGCTTCCTTGATCTGTCTTTGATAATTTCTTTATCCCTTGCCTCTGAGGTTATTTTATGTAAGTGGCAAAAGTTTCCCTCTGAAGAATAAATGCAGAGGCTTGTGTTTTGATGGTTGAATACCACATAGCATTTTTTATTGCTACAAATCTAAAAGGACTTGCTTGCACTCAGAAAAGCATCCCATTAAACTAGTCTGCATTTGGGTCATAGATTTACTGCCCTTAATTTCCTCTGTGATTTATTAGTAAGTGCATTTATATGAAGCTATAATTTATTCCCACCTAAAAGTATAAAATTTTCCCTTGCCTTTAGCAAAAATCCCACTCCAATGAGTCATCACTTTCTTAATATCAGTCATTCCTCTAACAAGCAAAAATGGTGCTTTGAATAAAGGTCATTAATTTCAGATATAAATTAAGTACCCAAAGCAATAAACTTTGTTAAATAAAAAATACCGTATGTATGAATTCAGTACAAATAAAATAGAAAATAAATATAAGAGACAAATGAAATTATTTCTGAATTAATTGCTTTTTATGAATTGTTTGCTGATTCAGAGATTTTTATGAAAAAACGGAAGCATTGTAAACAGAACAATACAATAAGCAGTTACGTACTAATCACTCAGAACTAACATGTAAATATTGACATATCTGCTTCCAATCTGTACCTTTTGTTTTAAATGAAACAAAGCATCACAAACAGAGCTGCAGGTCCCCCACTCTCAGAGCTATTCAAGGTAATCTGCACATTGGCATCCATGACTATTTATATGATATTTTAATACATATGCCTTATTCTTTCCCCATCCCCTGGAAATAGGGCCTCATTCTCTCACCCAGGCTAGAGTGCAGTGGCATAATCATAGCTCACTGCAGCCTTGAATTCCTGAGCTCAAGCAATCCTCCTACCTTAGCCTCCCAAATAGCTAGGACTACAGGTGCACACACCACACCTGGCTAATTTTTCTTATTCTTTGTAGAGATGGGGTCTTCCTGTGTTGCCCTGTCTGGTCTTGAACTCCTGGGCTCCAGCAACCCTCCTGCCTCACTTGCCAAAGTGCTGGGATTACAGGCATGATATACCATGCCCAGCCAAGATAATCTTCTTAAGAATGTATTGTATCTAGGAATTTTTAGGAAGAAAACATGGTCAATCTCTTTTTAAGCAAGTTATATGAATTATAAGGATCCTATCTTATATATCTGTCCTAAATGAAACATCTGATATATGGTATTTCAGGTAATTAAAGAGTAATATATAAAGCTCTTAATTTACAATTTACTGTTTACTTTGATCACAAGAAAGGGTAGGGTGGAATGATGAGTAAAGAGTAGAGGGTAAAAGGTTGGTTGAAGAAACCTTTCAGATGCTCACCTGGCAAGATTCAAAGGCAAAAGGGCTATATATGCTTTTTGCAGACTTAGCAAGTACTTGAATTTGAAATGGATAACCCCAAATTGCATTCATAGGTTTGACATTAGAATGAAACTAAGCCCTTATTTTGAGCCAAGTTTAAATTCATGTCTCACAATAGAATCATAGGAATGGTAGCTGAGTGTGGTGGCTTAAATTCATGTCTCAGAATAGAATCATAGGAATGGTAGCTGGGCATGGTGGCTCCGGCCTGTAGTCTTAGCCACTCCAGTGGCTGAGGAGGAGGATGACTTGAGGCCAGAAGTTTGAGGTTGCAGTGAGCTGTGATCATACCAAACAGAGTGAGACCCATTTTCTTAAAAAAGAAAAAGAAAAAGAATCTAATCCAGCCATTTTGCTAGGGGAGCCTATCTGTGTCCTTAACGTTGCAGCTAGAATATTTCATTTGCATCTCAAACTCAACACATCTGAAACTGAATTGGTCAGTGAAGTTTACAACTATTCACCTAGTTGCCAAGACAAAAAATCTGTACATCAAAGGCCGGGCGTGATGGCTCACGCCTGTAATCCTAGCACTCTGGGAGGCCGAGGCAGGTGGATTGATCAAGGTCAGGAGTTCGAAACCAGCCTGAGCAAGAGCGAGACCCTGTCTCTACTAAAAATAGAAAGAAATTAATTGGACAACTAAAAATATAGAAAAAA
>CAUYRT010018585.1:0-46415 GCA_963574885.1 Lepilemur ruficaudatus | reverse complement strand
TAAGAAAAATAAAAAAGATAGATGTTAGCACAGATGCAATGAAAAGGAAATACTTACACACTCTTAGTGGAAATGTAAATTAGGGATCTGTATGTAGATTTCTCAAAGAATTAAAAGTCAATCTACCGTTTGATCCTGAATTTCCACTACTGGGTATTTCCAGAGGAAAAGAAATCATTATATCAAAAAGATACTTGCACTCACATGTTTATCACAGCACAATTCACAATTGCAAGGATATGGAATAAACTTAAGTACCCATCAACTGATGAGTGGATAAAGAAAATGTGAGATACATATATATATGTATGTATATATATATCATGGTGTACTACTCAGCAATAAGAAAGAATGAAATAATGTCTTTTGCAACAACTTGGGTGGAACTGGAGGCTGTGAAGTAAGTAAGTAAGTAAGTGAAGTAATCCAGGAACAGAAAAATAAATGCCACATGTCTCACTTATAAGTGGGAGCTAAACTACAGAGTGGTATAATGCACACTGGAGACTCATGGTGGGGAGGAGGGAGGGATGAAAATGAACTATGGGGTACAATAGACCCTACTCTATGATAAGTACACCAGAAACCCAGACTCCACCACTATACGACATATACATGTAACAAAATTAAACTTATACTCCTTAAATCTATTAAAATTTTTATAAAAGTAGGTCATAGAATCTAAGTTTGACATTTTTGCAGAATAACTTTTTGACATATTTGTGGAATAACAAGATGGCAGATAAGACAGAAAAGAAGCCCAAAAGAGGCAAGAAGAGTGGATGGCAGAGGCACAGAGAGGGACACTGGAAGACAAATAATCAAAAGGAGGGGTGACAAGAGGAAGGTTATCGCCTACAAGTAATGCAGGGATGCCAAAAGCGGGAAAGAGGGCGATGATCTTTGAAGTTGGCCTCAATGGTGGTCTTTGAAGGGATGACTTGGAGGTCTACAGGGAACCTATAGGGACCTGAATTTGTAAACATTACATAAAAGATATTTTTAGTTGTCTGTGTCATTACAGGACTTCTTATATGGGTGGGTGGGGGTTGTAAGCTTTGACTTACAGGAATAAAATGGGGATTGGGTAATAGGTCACCGAAAATGGAAATCAGTCATTATTGTTTGTCTTTGAAATTCCATCAGTGTCTGAGCATGGTCTGGTTGGGGAAATGAGCATCTTGAGTGGGAAGGATGCCCAGGGAGTCGGCATAGATTAGCAAAGCTGTAGAGAAATGCAGTAAATGCCCTCATCGTTTCACTGAGGCACATGTCCCCCCATGATGCTCCCAGGAGGGCTGGGCCACCCCCAGGAGCCTTGCATGTGTTCTAGGGACCCTGAGCTTCTAGCAGAGGGCCCCCCAGTCCGAGCCACCTTCTAGGACTCTGTGTGAGAAGCCATCAGGCAATCCTACCCATGCACATGCCCAGAGAACCAGCATCACCCTCTACCCCACTGCCCATGACAAAACCTGGACATCTCCCTTGACTTTTCTCTCACTTTATTCCACATGTCTAATTGATTCCATGTCCTAATAGCTCCCAAATCCACCTACCTCTGGCTATCCCCATAACCACTACTATATTTGAGGACACCATCACTGAAGCATGTTCTAATGTCCTGCCTACCCCTGTCTGGTTCCCTTCCTATCTGTTTCTCACCCTGCAAAACTGATCACAGTCCTTCCTGATTATACCTCTTCGTTAGTTCCCTTGCACCCTTGGGATAAGGCCCAAAGTTCCTAATATTGCCTTCAAAATCCTGCGTGAGCTAGGCTCTGGTGGCCTCTCCAGCTATGTCACTGGGCTTCCCACACAACCTTCTCCAGCCATAATGAACTCTCAGTCCCACGGGAATGCCTGGCATCCTTTTACTCCTGGACTCAGACAATGCATCTTGCATTCCCTGGAAATCATCTTAACCTCACCCTTCACCCTTACCCGCAGCCCCCTCAGGCCTGGTTCATCTGATTCATTCCAGCTCTAGAAATCTCAGCTATGATGTTTCCTACTTCACAGAATCTCTCCACCTCTTTCTAGGTTGGGAAAGCAGCCCTAACTCTGTGCTCCCTTAGCAACTTGTATTTGCCAAAATCAGAGTATATCATACTCTGATCGTAGTTTGGTTTTTATTGTTTGTTTGTTTGTTTTAATTTAGCTGTCTCTCCACCTAGGGCAGTAGTTCTCTACTCTGACTATACATTAGAGTAACCCAGGGACCTTATAAAAAATGCTAACACCAACTAAATAAGAATCTCCTAAGGTGGATCTAAGCATCAATGTTTTATAAGTTCCCCCAAATAATTCCAGTTGGCAGCCAGAGATAGGCACCACTGAGCTAGATTGTAATTCCCCAAGCTCAGAGAACATGCCAGATTGGTCTTTGCTCCCTAGGGCACAGGAAACAACCTGAGCGTCTGTTACACAAACACGTCTCCCACCACTCCTGGTCTGCAGGGTAGAACCTCCGCGGAGAGGGCATGGGGAAGAAATGGGTCTTGGAAAAGAACCCTTCTCTGTGGGGAACGCACATCTCACCCCTGACTCTACAGCTCCTTCTGGTATAAAATCCAAAGCTGAGTTGTGCGTACAGACCTGCGGGTGCAACACACGTGAGCAACTCTGTCCTGTTGGAAAGGCTTTGAAGTCAAACAGCCATCTACTCCTCTTCATGGAGGGGACTGTCAATGTGGAAGGATAAATTTGCCTTTCAGAGCTCTTTAGATTTCATCACCTCCTCAGAGCAAGGACATGGCTGGATAAACTGAGGCTCCAAGAGACTATGAGTGTCCCTCACCTTAGATCTCCTCTAGAACAAGGCAGAACAGAAAGCAACAGGCACAGAGAAGCACTCCATCTGCTCCTGCGGCAGACGGAGCTTGCCATGCTCGCCCCTGCCTCCTAGTGTCTGAGGGAGGTGCATCTGCAGTGCCAGCCATCTAGGAGGTAAGATGCAGACAGCCAGCAGTGGAGGAGGACAATTTTATACCTGAGCAATCCTTTCCATAAAAATGGGATCAGGTTAGTTCGTACTGAGAGAAGGAGAATTTTATCAGAGAATCTGGGGCCCCAATTAATATGAAAAGACAGGGAGACTGCCCACCCCACTCCCCCAGGGCACCAGGGCTAGAGTCTGCTCAAAAAACCCTCACACTCCTAATGGATGTGACAAACTGGCCTAGGGTGCACTTGCTACCAGATTGTCTGTAGGGCAGGACTGACTCTGGCAACAGCCAGATCTGGGTTCAAATCCTGACCAGGTATAGCACTTACCAGCTCTAGACCTTAAGCAGGTAAAGATCATGAATCTAAACTATTGATCACTCAACAAATGCAAGTGCTTATTATGATTATTGTTGTTGTCATTGTTGGTACAAGGAATCCACTCAGCAGCTGCACCAAAAACCCAAGAGGGCAACAAGAAATGGGGAAGAACCCAGCGACCAAGGGAAAGTGCAAGTGAAACACACTTGCTCTGCGGGTTGTCCTGGAGAAGGTTCCCGAGGCCCCTGCTGACTGTCCTCTGCTTAGCCATGGACAGCGGGACTCTGTTCAAGTCCCACCCGAGTCACGTGGCCCCCCAGGCGCCCCAGGCTGATGCTGTGGATCCAAGTGCCTGGGACACAGCATTTGAACTCACTTCCTGCCTGCCTGTCCCCACAGGCAACGGCTCCTGAAAAAGGGGAACCGGGTGCTGTCCGTTTCACCCCTGTCAGTAGCTGACAACGCTGGGGTTCCCACTCTGAGCAGCAGGATCGCGATGTTCTCCAGACATGCCTGCCCACTGCTGTCACGCAGCCAGCAGGCGGAGGGGCCGGGAGCCGCCTATCCGCCCCAGCCATCGGAAAAGAGCCGGTGTGCCTTTAAGCTGAAGGTGGTGGGCAACCATCCATCTTCCCTAAACACAGCCTTGCCTTGTTCTTCCATTTCTGGCTGAGTGATAAAAACGTTAAATGTCATTTCCTGTATCAGTGGTTAACCACTAGATGCTGGATCAGAGATTTACCAGAAGTGCTGAAGTTAAGGAAAAAAAAAATAAACCTGCTGTTTTCAATAACCCTTTCTTGCACCCTGTGGGAACTATTTAACCTTTGGGGAGGGGGTTGAGAGGGGGTTGCTGGATTTGGCCTGAGCAACACTCTTAGGTCTGGATTTGCCAAACGCTTTCTTATGCTTCATATAGAAGTGCAGAGAGACATCCCCTAACCATCCTACGCCCTACCCCAGTGCGCATGTGTGCGAGCGAGCAGAAAAGCAGGGAAAGGCAAGAGCAAAGAGCTTCCACGCGCCTCCTTGGCCCACCACCCTCTCAGGATGCCTTACGCTCATTTGGCTTTCTTGACCCTGCGTTTCTGTGGAGGACAGCAGCCCTGGCGGTTTGATTTCCTCAGCTGCCTGGCAGTGAGTGTCCCCCAGTGGCAGGAAGGTGCACTAGGGAAGCAGCGTGCCCTCAGGGCGCCCTGCTGGGAGAAGCCACAGTCTGGGGACAGAGAGCCTGGCTTGGTCCCTTGTTGTGTCTTTTCCATTCAATTGCTCCATTAATTAATTAAGTGCTCAGAAAAGTAAGGTGGAAAGTCCTGGCTCAGCTGCAAGGAAAGGTGGCAGGACCGACTGCAGTCCACCCACAGCTTTGCCCAGCCACTGTGCACGCACTTCCAACCCGAGGGGACTATCACTGGGACAGAGATGCACACAGAGCTGCCCTGGGCTCCCCCATACCTCCCAGGCCCCATGCGCCTCTCTCAGCCTGGTCATGTGAGACTCCTGAGCCACACTTTGTCCCCGCAGTGGCGTCCCCCCCAGTGCCACCTGGGGTGTTCTATGCACACCCGGTGCTCCTAGCACCACACCTACCTCTAGGATGACCCACGGTAGTCCTGGTTTGCCCGGGACTGACAGGATTCATGGGGGTGGGGGCAGGGTGGGACTTTTGTTACCAAAATTGGGAAAGTCCCTGGCAAACCGAAATGAGTCGTTCACCCCACAACAGATGCACTGGTTTGCACAGGCACATGCACGCTCGACACCAGCACCACTGCCACAAATTGACGACAGAGGCAGCCAGAGCAAACTGCAGAGGGCATTGCAGGGGGTATAAAAGTTCCTGGGGAGCACAGACGGAGCTATCAGTGCTCTCCCACTGCACCTGGCACGCACATGGCCGTCCTCCTCTCCGACCTCAGTAGTTATCACAGGAGATCGAAATCAAAGTCAAAGTCAGAAGAGAAAAGAGCATGGGAAAAGATATATTCCACTAAATTCCTTGTGGGCCTCTGAAACTCAAACTTCTTATCTCCCTCCTCCCTGTCATGGGGACTAAGCCATCAGCCCCAGGTGCCCAAGACAGGAAGCTTCCAGTGCCGTGTAGCTCTTCACCCACTCCCATTTTACTAACAAGCTGCAACTGTGAATCAGAACCTCTCTCCCCATTCCCAGTGCTCAGCTGTCCCTGCTCTCACAAACCTGCCTCCATCTTCTCCAACTTCAACCTCCTTTCTCCCTGACATGTCAGATGCTCTCCCCCTTTTTAAAATTAAATTCAAGGAACACTTATTGAATACCTAGGTCAGAAGGATAACATAGAAGCCACATACCTAGGTTTCATATGACGTTGGACAACTGTCTCCCCATGTCTTCTAGATTGAGAAAACCTCCCTGACACTGCCAGGCAGAGCCGGGCACCTCCTCCCCTGCTCCCCTGTACATCATGGTGCCCACAGCATCTGGCTCTGACTGCGCGTTATGTTTCCGTCTGGTCCACTGGCTGGGAACCCTGGGGTCTTATTTATCTTGTATCCACAGGGCCCATGCCAGACCTTGACAGAGGGTAGCCATCACATAAGGGTAGAAAATGAGATCGTGTTGAGATTAAAAGGAAGAATATTGGCGGGATGCTATTGTATTTCAATGGGTCTGTAGCCATTTGACCATAGAAAACTCAAAGGCCACTGATTCTGGTTAGATCGACCTAGAAGGTAATCTCTGTTAGAGAACCAAAAGTCTCTGCCCTGGGCCCTATCCTAAGGTGTGTTTTTATAAACACGCTGGATGAAGATTTTTTTAAAAAGGTACACAGAACAGATTTGCAGATGAACCAAAGCTGGAAATTATCACTAGTATTTAGAATGAGAGAATTCATGTTCCAAAATTATCTCGGCTTCTTAGACTGACGGACCAAAGCTAACAAGATAAGAATTCACACTAATAAACGTAAACAGGCTTGTAGCAGCGCTATGCAGTTGTATAAAACAATGAGGAAGATCTGGTTTAGCAGCAGATCGTATGAAAACAATTCCAGCAATTCTCATAGCCTTTGAGCTAAAATAGAACTTAAAGACTATCCAGTATCGAAAATCTCAAGTTCTTTTTAAAAAGTAAAACATTTAAATCAATTAGACTTTCACACAGAGGCCCAGTAAGTAAATTTTTTGAAGGCTCTGCTCTGGCTAAAGTTTGGGGCACAGGATCTAAAGAGTCAGCCCCCACAATTCGCCTCTCCCACCCACACTTATGGAGACCCCCAAGGTGCCTTCCCAGACTCCTGGGGCTCTTGCAAGCACTGTTTGAAAACACATCTGAATCAATCCCTTTGCTCTTCTAAGGCTACATGGCCAGCGAGTGTGAGAGCCCCTGGAACCCTTCAATCCCTGAGCCAGCTTTACTTTTTGTTTTACTTTATTTGTATTTGTTTTTGGCCCTCCCTGGCATTGGATTATGCATTTTACTACTTGTCCACTGCCGGACTCTCTCACGGGAGTGCTGTTCTCTTTCTCCCACGGGTGTAACCCCAGGGTGTGGGGCACAGTGGGAGCTCAGTAAGCATTTGCCGGGAAAATGAGTGAGTGACACCCAGCCCATGTGCCCTCCCGGGAGTGTGACTGTCCCAAACCACCACCACCAAAGCCAAGAGCACTTTAGGCTGCATTAGGAGATCATTGTCCTAAATAAGGATGAAGTGGCTCCTCATCATTGTTCAAGCCTTGTCGGGAATAGTGTGTTAGGTTCTGGAAAGTACACTAAAGAAAAACAAGAAGGAAAACAAACGTAGGAGGAGTGGTGAATACACACTGTTTTTGAGGGATAACTCTATGCCAGACATATTGCACGTTTATCTCATCTGGTCATCACAATTACTGTACAAAGTAATCATTATACTCCTTTTACATCTGGGGAAACTAAGGCTCAGAGAGTTTAAGTAATTTTTCCAAAGTCACACAGCTAAAGGCCCAGGATCCAAAGCCCTGGCAGAGCTTGTGTTCTGACTACCGCACCAAGGTGCCTCTTGGAGGGGCCCCCAAGAGGGCAAGCAGAGTGTGGAGGGTCTAGAAATCATGACGAATGGGATGTCCCACCTGGAGACGCCCAGGCACACATGCCAGGCTAGGTGAGGAGTGAGGGGACCATGACAACAGTCATCAAAGAGAGAGGAGCCCTTTTTGAGGGGGGAAAGTGCTGAGGCTCGAGACCATTTTTCAGCTGAGGTGTAGAGGAGATTCTCGGCAAAGGAGAGAAGTGGTTCAAACAGCTCTGAAATGTATGCACTTTGGACTGACTGCTCCTTTGGGGGTGGAGGCAGTTCCCTGTGCCCATCACACACACGGACACCATCCCTCTGTCACCGCCTCTTACCTGCCCTAGGCTCTCAAGAGCCACCTAGTGGTTTATTTTCCTTTGACAACAGGTAGTAGGAGCAGCATCGTAAGAGCTGCCCACACACTGCAGTTGGACTGGTTTTCAGACCTGCCTGGTCTCTAGGTTAAAGAAACAGCCCTGGGTGGTGTGTAGTAAGCAGGTACTGGCCACAGGACACGATAAACGGGCACAGGTTAGTGATAATGAAGGAACAGGGCCGGGGTCCAAGTCAGAGTCCGGACGCTTCAGTCAGGGGGCACTAACCACAGGACCCCACTCCCTGCAAGGGTCGCGCCGAACACAGGGCTCTTCCCAGGCAGTGGGAGCAGCTGCCCAGACCCCGTCTCCTGAGCTGTTCTAACGCCCGAAGGCAGACAGCAGAATAGGAAACTCAGGATAAAAATGGGTCTTTTTTCTCCTAAAAGTCTGCTCTGATAAAGACCCTTCCCAGGGTTGGTCCCTGTCTCCAGTCCACTAGAAATTCTGCCATGAGTGAGAGCTTTTAGAAACACCCAGGCGACCACGACAATATATTGGCTCAACTTTTGATTGATCAAAATATAATCATAACAACTAAGAAACGGTTTTCTGTTCCATGTCGAGCCACCTTCTTCCCACGTTTCCCTGGGCCCCCTGCTGGGTGCCTTTTATTGCAAGCCCAGGCAGTCAAGCCACCCCCTGCTCCGGGACCGGAACTCCACTTGCCCTCAGCTGCCTGAGAAACAGACGGAGAATTCGCAAGGAGAGTCAAGGCCGAAAGCACAGGTGGGAAGACCCCTACAGGTGCCCCGTCTAGAATGTGAGAGCAGCAAGGGCCTTGTGGAGTCATCGAGCCTGTTAGTAAATATATTCAACCTCGAGGGCCACAGGCAGTCCCTGTCACAACCACTCAACAAAAGCAGCGTAGACAATATGTCATAGAATGGACATGGCTCTGTCCTAATAAAACGTGATTTGTGGGTGCCAAAATTTGAATTTCATATAATTTTCGTATCACGAAAATGTTACTTTTTTTCTAATAATTGTAAAATGTAAAAGCCATTCTTAGTTCACTAGCCATAGACGGTGATCAGCAGAGAGCTGAGTTTGGCCCTCAGGCCACAGTGTGTCAGTTCCTGACCTAGCCCCAGCCCTTCCTGACACATGTGAGAAATCTGACTCCCAGGAAAGGCAGCGGCTGGTGGGTCAGCATGGGATTAGAATCCACACACAGCGTTTGATGCTAGGGCTGTGCTCTTTCCCCTGCAAAGTGATGTTTCAGCTGCCCCCATTCCCTCGGGCATCACGTGCCCCTACTACAAGAGCAACAGCTGGACCCGAGCCCTGCCAGCTGCGGCATCTGGTACAGAACTTTTGGACACAACACTCCGACCCTGTCCCAGTCCTGCACCATTCACAGGATGACTTGGACAGGCCAGTTGCCCTCGCTGGCTCCAACGGGAACTACAACCTGGGAACTAGACTGGGTCACCTCTGAGAGTGTGTCCTCAGTCCCCTTCCTCCCCTCCCCATGCCCCAGCTCCTCTCTGCTCTCCCTCTGCTGGGACATCTTGGTGGCGGCAGGCCCTGGCACCCCCTCCAGCTGGCACTGCCTTGGAGTAGCCAGTTCTGATGCCACCAAAGGATGGTGACTCTGGGCAGGAAAACCAGAACTGGAAGCAGATGAATTGTCTATTTTCATGCAGATGAAGTCGTGGGAGGGTACATGATTCATGTGTTGAGTGCTTTATGAATAGCATGTTTCTATCATTTTCTGGAAGGCAGCAAGCTAGCTTCCCCCTGAGGTGGTGGGTGAGCATGTTGTTTGAGGTTTCCTCTCTTAGAGGGGAGTTTGATTTGGGTTTTGTTGTTGTTTTTTTGGCTTTTTAATTTTTGTTTTATTCGGTTGTGATTTGTTTGGATGCGGAGTTGGAGATGGCAGATGGGGAAAGTTTTAAGAGGGGAAAAAAAAAAAAGCAGAGCCGGTGTGCAGTGTCTGCAGGGTCTGATCATACAAATGAAGGTCAAGGTGGTTCAAAGTCATCAAGTCAGATGTCTGAGGACCTGCCAAGCACCAGATGTCTTGGTTAGGAAATTAGTGACAGTTTGACATCTGGGTCTTGTGTGATTGCCATCCCAAGATAAGGGAGGGAAAGGGGAGAGCCCTGGCACGAGTTCCAGGCAGGCTCAGAGCCCTGGGCCTGTCCCTGCCGTCACACTCAAGAATGTGGCCACTCTGCCCTGCAGCAGTTCCCTCCTCGTGCCAGCGATGGTAGCCAGGAGCCTGGGGCACAGCAGCCTGGTCACTGTCCAGCTCAACGTGCTCCGTATTGGCTCCCTGCACCCCAGGCTTCCAACACTAAAAGAGGGTGGATGCCTCAAATTAGGGTATTAGGTCACTGGATCTTTTCGGGGACCTCTAGGGGCCTCTGGGAACTTGAATAGATGCCACTCTGAATCCTGCATCCCCCTTAGCTAGTAGTACCCTGGGAAAAGGTTAACAAGCAGCTACCCAGGGAAAAAGGCCCTGATTTGTAGCACTTGCTAACTTCTATGGTGTAAATATTCCCACGTGGGCCTATGTCAAGTTGCCAGTGTGATGGCAGTTGGCTCACAAAAATCCTGAAAATTGACATTCAGCCCTGCGCAGTCGGAACGAGCAGGCTGTAATACACCACAGCCCTGAGCCCTTTGGAACTCTAGGAGAGAGCAGGAATCACAAGCCACTGGGTGCCAGGCTGCCCAGGTACCAGGATGAACTGTGAGCCCCTGGTAAAGCCACAGGCTCTCTGGGCCGCAGCACATCACGGTTGAGGTAGCCCATCAGGGGAGCGGGGGGCTGGCTAATTAGAGGCCCTAAAAGGCTCCTGAGGATGCAGGTAGGAAGGCATAAGGGAACAGTGATAAATGCTAGAAGTCCCTGAATACTTCTAAATGCTAGAGGTATTTAACCACCTCCCTTTCCTGTTTCCTGAGAGGGTTCCCGTCTCAGTCCATCGTTTCCAGGGAAAGTTCTCCTGAAGGATGTTAGAGCACCTGTTCTCCAACCCTGAGCATGGGTGCCCTCCTCTGCAACATGCTAAAGGAGAGATGCTGACTGACGTGGAGGAGTCCATACCCCCACACACAGGACTGCTCTGTCCGCCCGGCCAGGCCCAGGCGGCACCAAGGATGGACTCGGGCTGCACCCCCTCCCCAACACGCCCTCGCACCTCCCCGCCAGTCCCACCTAACACACATCTGCTGGGCCAAAGGAGGAAGCCCTCACCTCCCCCCACTCCTTCCACTCCCTGCAGTCCACACAAACTCACTTGCTAAAAGAGTATCTGAGGATTCTTGGATCAACTAAGGCCCCTTCCCTTGGGCAGTTTCAGCTAACAGGCATACTGGGAAGACAGCCAAGCAGTAACTCACTTATGAAACACTTCATTCTGTGTCTGCTGCCCTTGCCCGACAGCTGACACACACGGAGGCCCCCTCACCGCCAGCGCAGTGGCCCTGGTTGTGCAGAACCCGCTCACCTGGCCTGAGACGCTCACACCAGCCTGCCTCCACCCTACCCTGGGAGACAGCAGGCCTGGAGTCTCTTCCTGCCTCTGCCACTAATTGTTTTCGACATTCATTTAACCTCTTTGGACTATAGTTTCCTTTCTGGAATGTAAAAATGGTTGGACTTTAAAATAGTAAAGTTCCATATAAATTTTATAGAAAAGTAAGATTTGTGTGGGACTTTAAAATGACCCAAAAAGCATGTGCTGTAAGTAGTAATATTAGATAATAATAGGAGCTGAAGTTCAGAGAGGTTGGAAAAAATATCCAAGGTAATATGGATAAGAGGTAACCCAGCCAGACTCCAACATTCTACATAGGCTCCTGAGCAAGATGCTACAGCTAGAATCCCATGTCAGGGGCTGGGTGCAGTTGCTCACACCTGTAATCCCAGCACTTTGGGGGATCAAAGTGGGAGGATCATTTGAGGCCAGGAGTTCAGACCAGCCTGGACAACATAGCAAGACCCTGTCACTAAAAAAATTTTTTTTAATTAGCTGGGCATGGTGGCATGCACCTGTAGTTGCAGCTACTCGAGAGGCTGAGGTAGGAGGATCACTTGAGCCCAAATTCAAGGCTGCAGTGAGCTATGATGTGCCACTGTACTCCAGCCTGGGTGACAAAGTGAGACTCTGTCTCCAAAAAATAATAGTAGTAATAATAAAACTGAGAAAAATAGAATCACACATCAGAGCCCCACAGCTTTTCCTCTGGGTATGACACACTCTGCAGCTCACATCCATGTCCCTTTGGCTCATCCAAAGTTTAACTCATCAAATTCCATTCAGACTGTTTCCCATTCCCAGGCTGAGAGACTAACGTGAATATGCTCAACGTCGCAGAGAAAAGAAAGGTCTATTCTAAGCAAAGCTGGGGAGTGGGCACAGTTTACCTTCCATGAGCCCCTGCCTCCCGTCCATAATTCCATGTGCTATACCTTTGTAATCTAGCATTCTTCCTTGTCTTAATACTGTCCTGGCCCCTCCAAAAGAAAACACATCAATCAAAGAACCTTATAGAATATTTCCTCCCCACCTCCTACAATAAAAACACTCACCCCTCACAAAAGGGGAAAGAGGTTCCCTGTCACCTGATGCACAGATTTCTCTCCCCTCGTTACACACAGCGCCCACTCTCCGTCCTATGCTGCCGCCTCTACCTCAGGGTGGAATTTTTCCACCTGCCCTGAGCACTTTCTTTCTATAATCATTCTTTCTCATTGTCTACTGTGTGTCCTGGATGCCAGCCATGCCCACACTCCCCACTACCACCCCAAAAACAAGGAGGTTACAGCAAGAGGAAGAAACCAAAAGAGGCACAAATTACTACCATCTACATAGCACTTTGTAATAGTAATACCCTTCCAAAGCCCTCACTGAATTATGAGAACGATCTGATGAAGTAGGTATTATTATGCCCATTTTTACAGATGAAGACACTAAGGCTCAAAGACCTTATCGATCACTCAAGTAGTAATTAGAAGAGTGGGAATCCATGTTCATCTGACTCCAAAGGCAATGGTATGACCAGGGCCCTCCCTAAGAAATCATCTGATAAGAATCTTCAGGAACATTTGCCTTTTAACAGTCGTGTCTTGAAGCCAGAATCTCACAAACCAGCCAACAGTGCTCCAGGGGGCCATAACCAACATTTGCTGATGTAACCATAGAAGGAAACCCAGTGGGTTTGAAATGTGGCAGTTTCTTACTATACCACTTAGACAGCCACCAGTTCTACTGACCATAAAACCAACCATAAATGTAAACAAAGAATTCCCAATCCCATGGGTCTGGGAACTAAAAAAGATGAGGTCCTCAAACTTAGAGAAGTTCTGAGTCAGAACGTGTCAACGTTTTGGCTTTGCTCCAGATACTACAAGGAACTGTACACAGTAAGAGGTTCTCCGACACTGCCCAGACACTAGAAATAGGGACCATGCAGCACCTTCCAAAGTCCCCTGTGGTCTGAGACTCCCAGTGGAGACTCTGGTTTTCAATGAATGATGGATGAGCCCTAATACACAGCTGCAGACCTTCCTAGAGATGAGTAGTCAGTTCGCATCATCAGAGATACCAGATTTATTTGAGAGGCTTTATCAGTCAAAGGGAGTCAGGATACCAGAGAAGCTTTCGGGGATTCCCCTGGGCAGGTCAAATTGTAAAGGTTTGTTCATAAAGACATTACGATTCAGTTAATGAGACTTGGTGAGGCATTAACCATCTTGGTAGAGCCAATAATGGTCGACCATTATGGAGTTTAGACTGGGGAAATAGGAAGTCAAACTATTGTCAGAAAAGTTTGACATACTTTTGTACACGTTTTGTATAGGATAAAGTCTTGAAGAAGAAACGGAAACAACCTAAATATCCATCAGCAGATGAATGGATAAATAAAATGTGATGTGATTCCATACATACAATGGAATATCATTCAGGCTTAAAAAATGGGAAACCTCGTCATTTGCGGCAACACGGATGAACCTGGAGAACGTTACGCCGAGTGAAACAAGCCAGGCGCAGAAAGACAAATATTGTGTGATCTCACTTAATATTTGGAATCTCAAATAGTCAAACTCATGGAAGCAGAGAGTTCAGTGGTTGCCGGAAGCTAAGGGGTAGGGGAAATGGGGAGATGTTGGTCAAAAGGTACAGAGCTTCATTTACGAATGATGAGTAAGTTCCGGAGGTGAACTGTGCAGCTGGTAACTATGGTTAATGACACTGCATTGTATACTTGTAATTTGCTAAGAGGTTAGATCTTACACATTCTCATCACAAAGAAAAGCATTACTATGTGAGGTGATGGATATGCTAATTAGCTTGACTGTGGCTATCATTTCATAATGTATACATACATCAAAACATCAAGTGGTACACCTTAAACATATACAATTTCTATTTGTCAATTATACCCAATAAAGCTGGTGAAAGGGAAAAAAAATGAGGTTCCAGAAATCCTGAGTGTCCCAGGAAGTCAAACTCTCAGGTGTTGAGAATAAAACCATAATAAGCTGGTGTGTGGCCTTTGTTGTAGAAGGACTCAGCAGAGCGACCAAGGGCAGGCCAGGCGGGCTGGGCTGGCTTCAAGGGTGCAGAGTGAGAGGGGAAGTGACCTAGCCTGGGAACATCTGCCCCGATTAATTCAAGGAAGCCACCTGGGATGGGAGGGAGGAGAAAGGGTTAGTAGAGCTTCACGGAGAAATGGGGGAGGATAAAGAAGATTGATTTCAGCCGGTGGTTGGAAAAAAAGGAAACAAGAAAAGAGAGAGCCAGGTTGTGATGGTCAGTGCCGGCGAACGCGTCTAGAAGAGGCTTCTAACGAGGAAGAGGACGGGGCAGGCCTGGCTTTAGTGGGAGAGTTCTGTGAGGGCGGTGAGAGAGGAAACAGAGGAGGGACAGCTGTCGAAGGCGAGGCTGGCTCACAGCATGCAGACGGATCCCGAGCCCTGAAGGAACGGGCAGGGAAAAGGAGGCAAAGGAAAAGAAATTTCGTAAAAAGCCTTCGAAGACGAATTAAATTCACGTAACGGAGATAAAGAGTTCAACGTAGAAATGTGAAATTACCACTAAAAAGAAGGCAAGAGGGACCACTTACAGGACCGTAGGAAAAGAAAAATAGGGCATACGTTTGTGCCAAAAATCTAGACATTACCTGTTCGGAGGAGATTATTTACCAGGAACAAGGAGAGGAACCGGCTCTGTGGGTTTCCTCACCAGACGATTTTCAAAGAGTAAAATTTCTGTTGAAAGTTTATGATAGGAACTTTCCAAGGATTGTTGGGATCTGTATGTGATGAGACATAATCATAATGGCTGTGAATTGAAGAAGCAAAACGATCCACCTCCCGGACACACATGTTCCCCAACAAAAACGTGAAAAAGAAAAGCCACATGTAAACATGTGACTCACTTCCTAAACACCACGAGAGGGATATGGGCGGAGGGAGGGGAGGAAGACCTCTAATTCCCAGGAGAAAAATGAAATAAATGGTAAATCTAAGAAGAGTGCCCCAACAAATCAAATAACCTGGTTGTGAGGGCATAGGACGGAAAAGGGTTTAAACACACATGCCAGCAGTTGGCCACGTGGTTATCCACACGGAGACCGAGCCAGGAGGGTGGACATGATGTATGTACAAGAAAAGACTAAGGGTCGCGACACGTAGTATGGATGATACTCCCATTTTAATTTTACAAAGGTGACAGCCAAAATTCACTTCTCAAAAACTAGAAGTCTGGCAATAGTTTAAAAAAGGGAGTAAATTCCTGATGGAACAAGAAGAGATTAAAAACAAAAGAGCAGAGATCAAGGAGCAGGCAGGCCTCTGATCTCAGCCTGGCAGTGGCCAACACTGAGAAAAGGCTATGAGGAGGTGCCCGGGAAAGCGGCCTGAGATCAAAGGTCTGAACGCGAAAACCAGAGTCCCTCAAGTAGAGGCAACGAGCAGAGAGACCAGAATAAAAAAATTGGAATAGAAATGATAACATTTAATGTAACACAGGGAGGCTTCTAGAGGAGGCTGTACAGAGAAGGAAATAAGAAAAGAGAAAGATACAGCAAAAATGAAGCCATTGCATACAGAGTCCCAGAGTGTGCTGGAAAAATAGGGGGAAAGGAGGAAAGGTAAAATTGAGAGAGAGAAGTGCAGAGGTTTTAGTGGCATGATAGAAATGGATAATAAAGGGGCTCTTTATGAAATTGCTTCTAGAAGAAAAGGTATAGAAAGAGAAGGAAATGCAATGGGATAATTCCAGTGTGCCAAGAATAATAAAGAAATGCATGAATTACGAGCCAGCAACCCTATCGGGAAGAAGCATGCTCTACCGTATGTGAAGAAGTACGCCACGCTCTGGGATCTCCCTGCTGACACTGGCGGACTTTGGCTTCTTCGCCTGGGCCTCACTGAGCACTTGTTTTCAATGGCAGATGGGGAAAAGAGTGAAAAAGATGAATAAAATGAAACTCATGTCTTCTTTGGTTCTATCACCAAGGTTTTAAAGAAATGTCTGGCTGGGCACGGTGGCTCAAACCTGTAATCCTAGCACTTTGGGAGGCCAAGGCAAGAAGATTGTTGAAGCTAGGAGTTCGAGACCAGCCTGGGCAACATAGCAAGACCCCCATCTCTACAAAAAGTATTAATAGAAAAAATTAGCCAGGCATTCTGGCACATGCCTGTAGTCCCAGCTACTCTGGAGGCTGAGGCAGGAGGATCACTTGAGCCCAGGAGTTTGAGGCTGCAGTGAACTATGATGACACAGCTGCACTCTAAACTGGACTACAGAGTGAGACCCTGTTTAAAACTATATATATATATATATATATATATATATGGAGAGAGAGAGAGAGAAAGAGATACCAAGCACAATGCTTGATTCTGAGATAATAGAAGGATAAATAAGGAGCATGGCTAGTCTGACAAAAACAGAAGCAGAAAGGGGAGGGTAAATATTTAAAATATAGAACTGTTGAGTCGCAGTCTGAAATGTCAGTTCTTGGTGCGCTCTAGGCCAAAGAATGGCCAGATATGCTGAAAGCAAGGTAAGCATGAAAATGAGGTTTATTGACAAGAAAAGGACAGGATTATAGAGCAAGAGTCAAGTATAGGTTTACAGAGTAAGAGCAAGATACATTCACCAAAGACAAGGAACGAACCCCTTGTCTCCACAAAAAGGCTTTGGTTGTGGTCTGGGTCCGGTTTTATAGTGTCTGGATTGGGACCTCCCTGCGGTTCAGACGTCATCATGGAACCACTTTGATGACCTGAGTCTTACTACGCATGCGGATCTCCCTTGAGCCCCTCTGAAAGCCGGTTGTTCTGGGTCACTTTCCAGACTGTATTGTACCTGTGCTGCTGGGCCCATGGGCTAGAAAGTTCTCTGCACCCTCAGACTGGCAGATTCATGGGGTGTTCCCTCCTCCCCAGGTGTGGCAGTCACCCACCTTGTTCCCAGGAGGGGCCAAGGGTCCCTAGCTGTCTACCTGTCAGAACTTGCCAGGTAACATGGAACAAAGTTCAAAGCCATGAAAATGAGAATCAGTGTGAAAGATGATAGAATCGGAGACATGAAGGTCAGCATGAGATCACTATATATTCTCTTTAAAGGGGAACAAGATAGAAAAGGAAACTGGGAAGCAAAAGGAGGAAGTAATGTCAACAGCCCTGCTCTGTAGCCACAGGGACGTGAGCTCTGCTCTGAGTCCTAGCCATTCCCCAGTTGGTTCTGAGGTGACCTTGAGCAAGGTGCTGGGGAGCTCTGAGCCTCGGTTCCTTCAACTGTAAAATAGACTAATGCTGTCCGTCTCACCGCAGAGTAACTTCTGGCTGCCACCGTGACAGAGTAAGGAATATCAGACTTACCCTCCTGCCATAAACAATAGACAGGGCCAAACACACGTAACAACTGTTTTCAGGTGCTGCGCCACAGATGGTGCAGGGATGTGACCCTCGGGAGAAGAAAAACAAAAGAAGTTAAATCCACATTTACTCTGGCCTCCTGCCTGGGGGCTTTCCAACCACCGAGCAGGAAGTGGAGCCCAAACCAAGGATGGAGGGAAGAGAGACATGTTAGCGCTGCAAGGCGTTGAGTTTGTGAGGCAGGGTACTAGGGAGGAAGGAGCTGCAGGGAGCAGGAATCCAGAAATTTGCACAGGGGACCACTGGAGTCTTTGGCTGAAAACAAAGTGCACGTGTGCAGGGTATCATCTCACAAGGCCGTGCAGCAAATAGACAGTAGGAGCCGTATGCTGAGCAGAGAATCCTAAGGCCACACAGTGGGGGATAGACACCACTGTTTTCAGTGGCTGTAGCGGAAAGAACTGGATGAACACACTGGGCATTCAACTAAGATCCGGGAAAGGCCACACCTCTGGAATTGGGCCACCCTAACCTCAGGGAGGGGCGGCATTGGACTCACCAAAACAAAGCCAAAATCCAACGATCAATGATATCAAGCTGATCCACCAACAAACTGACTGCCTGCCAGAACAAATGCAGTGCTCTTCAAACGAGGACAATAAAGTCCATTGTGTCGGGCATTTAACAAAAAATTACCAGACACATAACAAGGAGGAAACAGAGCACTCAGTAGAAAGAGCCCCAGAGGTGATACAGATGGAATTAGCAAACAAAAACTTAAAGTGACTAAAATAAATGTGTTCAAGATTTAAAGGAGAAAAATGAACATAAGGAATGAATATATGGATAATCTTATCAGAGAATAGAAACTATGAAAAAGAACCAAATGGAAATAATGGAGCTCAAAAATATACAATGACTGAAGTCAGTCATGGGATGGGCTTAACAGGAGATTGCACACTGCAAAAGAAAAGGTCAGTAAACTTGAAGACAGAATAATAGAAGTTATCCAAATTGATGCACATAGAGAAAAAAGGACTGAAAAAAAAGGAACAGAGCTTGAGTTATATGTGGGACAACATTAACCCATCTAATATATACACACTTATATATATATATCTGAAGCCTCAAAAGGAAAAAAAATAAGAACTGGGGCAAAAGAATATTTAAAAAATAATGACCTCCTAATGTGATTAAAAATATCAGTCTAAAGATCCAAGAATCTCAGTATATCTTAAACAAGATAAACACAAAGAAAACCACATCTAAGCACATCATAGTCAAGTTGTTGAAAAACAAAGACAAAGAAAAGATCTTAAAAGAATCCAGGGGACCAAAAAAAAATCCCCCCTTACTACAGGGTACAATAATGAGAATTAGCACTGACTTCTCATCAGAACCAGGATAATCCAAAAGATAAAGGAATGACATCTTTGAAGTTTTAGAAGGGAAAAAACTGTTAACTTAGAATTCTGTATCCGGCAGAAACAATCTTTCACAATTGAAAGCAAAATACAGACAGTTCAGATAAGCAAAAGCTGAGCGAATTTATCACCAGCCAAACCGCACAGTAAAAAATATTAAAGGAAGTTCATCAGGCCAAAGGGAAACGATACCAGAGAGATAGAAACATAGATCTACAAGACGCAACGAAGAGTGCCAGAGATGGTAAATACGTGAGGCAGATAGAAAATACTTTTCTTTTTTAAATTCCTTTAGAGTACATTGCCTGCTTAAAGCAAAAATAATTACAGTGTGTTTCAGGGCTCATAATATATGTAGAAGTAAGATGTGAGACAGCACAGCATACAGAACAGCAGAGGGGTGAACGGAAGCGTAAGTTCTTATATTTCACATGAAGTCTCGCGAGTCCAGTTCACACTGTGATAAGCTAAAAAGCCATATTTGCAGAAACCACTGGACTAAAATAAAGAGTTGTAGGGCAAAAGTCTGTAGAGGATTCAGAAATAGTCTGTATTTAAAAAAAAATAAAAGTCAATAGAGGAGATAAAATGGAATGGTCGGAAGTACTTCCTACATCCAAAAAGAGACAGGAGGGTGGGGGAAAGGAACAAAGAATAGATGGGCAAAATCTAGAATAAATAGCAAGAAGATAGAATTAGACCCAACCTAACTTACAGAGCTGTTATAAATAAAATGGAACCGCGGCAGTGGAGCTCTGTGATAAAGCTGCCCTCGTAACAGATGTGAGGCTCTGGCTGTGGGTTTCTGGATGGAGGAGAGGAGGGTGACAGTGAAGGCAGTTTAGCAAAGCAAACCTGGGAGACACGGAAGTCCTAATAGAATAGTTCGGGGTGTTCGCGCTGCTTCTCACACTGATTTCTTGGCACACACAGCTATGGGTTACTCTTACCGATGGGGCACACAGCCCGGCTGACAGGTACCACGCTCATGGAGTTATGGAGCAGCCACGTGAACTGCCTTGGGCATCTACCCCACAGGAAGGGAAGCTGAGCTGGTTAGTAGGCTGTTCGAGATGCTAGGAAGGCAGCAGACACGCTTCCAAATCTATCTCATTGTGAACACCTGGCGGGAAGAGACCACCCAGCTAAAGAAGAAGGCCCTGTCCACTGAAGGCACAGTGTAAACAGGATGGGGGAAGAGAACAAAAACAGAGGATCCAGAAAGGAAAAGTATAATCCGATCCTGACATAGGGAGGGCAACTATCAAATTAGAATCTGATAAGGTTTTGAACAGGCAGTAGGCAAAAGATCAGTTAAAACAGGGCTCTCACGGCGTATGCGTGGACAGGCTGGGTTATTTGACCCACAAAGGCTCTAGGGATGAAGACACAGCAACATCTGGTCTGAATGTGTCATCCCAAATAACATTTGTAGCTAAATGGCAGAGAGAAGTGGCCAAGAGTGATTCAGTTCAGTCCAACACCCCCTTACCAGGGACCATCTGATGACAGGCTCTGCGTCAGGTGCTGGAATATAAAAATAACCAGCACCAAGTGCATGCCTTTAAGAAATACCCAATTCTACTGGGGGAAAGAGGCATAGAAATAAGTCAGAGAGCAGTGTGGCTTTGGTCCCTGTATCCATCTACCCCTTGCTAGCTGCGTGGCTTTGGGAAAATCACTTGCCTTCAGTTTTGTCACCCATAAAAGGAGGATAATAATTACATAGCAAGGTTGTTGTGAGCATCATAGACATAGTTTTTAAAGTGACTAGCACGCCACCTGGCCTATAGTAATTCAACAACTCTCAGCTTGAGAACAAGACACACACTTGAATCTAGGTGCAAGAGGAGAGTGTTTATAACTAGACCTTACCAACCTCCCACTCGGTTCCTGATGCCCCTGGGAGAACGTACCTGCCTACTCTAAACCATTACCTGCACGAAGAATCACGATGTGTGATCATGATGTGAAGTGCAGGAGCATGTTTTGTGTATCAATGGCACACAGGTAGAATAAAGTTTGAGAATCATGCATAAATATTCATCTCAGCTCAACACTTATAAAGCACCTACTATGTGCCAGACCAGACTCATAAAAAAACTAGTTTGAATGATTTCCACATAGCAGTACAAAGTACTCAGCCTGGGGTTGCCAGGAAGGCCCCCCTGCCAGCCAAGGCTGTTAGCCAACCAAGCAAGGTTGAGAAGGGCATCTCAGGGGAACAGAAAGGTCTGAGCTGGCAATAGCATGGTGTGTGCAGGGAACTACACTCCAAGCATTGAATCTGGTCAGGGAATTGCATGTCTGGAGAGGTAGACAAGAGCAAGTTCATGAAAGACATGCCAAGGAACCCACCTAATCCTGTGGGTGGTGAGTGCCACAGAAGAACATGATGAAAGGGAGACCCAGGTCCTCTCTATGCTCATGGTTGGTCTCTCTGGAAGCAGTTCCCAAGCTGGGTTTAATGAGAGCCTGGCCAGCCTCAGAGAGCTCAGCTTCAGGAGGAATTATTCCAGGGCAGGGGCCATGGCTCACTCAGCTTTGCTTCTCCAGCCGCCACCAGTGTCCAACACACAGTAGGAAGTTTGTTCATTGTGCAGAATGGAAATTAATATTATCCAGAACCTTGTGCATTTTAAACCTTATCTCCAACTATGGGATTCGTTCAATCACAAAGATTTATTAAGCCCCTGCAGGGTACACAATCAAGTAGAGAGAGAAGATATGAACACTCATACAATCGTGTGTTGTTTAACAACTGGTGTATGTTCTGAGAAATGCTTTGTTAGGCAATTTCATTGTTGTGCTAACATCAGAGTGTATTTACACAACCTAGATGGTGTAGCTTACTACACACCCGGGCTACACCGATAGCCTATTACTACTAGGCTACAAACCTGCACAGCACGTTACTGTACTGAGTCCTGTATACAATTGGAACCCAATGGTAAGTATTTGTGTATCTAAACATATCGAAACACAAAAAGATACAGTAAAAATATGGTAAAAAAGATAAAAATGGCACACCTGTATAGGGCGCTTACCATGAATGGAGCTCACAGGACTAGAAGTTGCTCTGGGTGAGTCAGTGAGTGAGCGGTGAGCAAATGCGAAGGCCTAGGGCGTTACCGTACGCTACTGTAGACTTCACAAAGACTGTACACTTAGGCTACACTAAGCTTATCTTAACAAATAAAGTAATTGTGCTACAACATTATGATGGCTACGTCACTAGGCCATAGGAATCTTTTATCCCCATAGTAATCTTATGGGACCACTGTTGTATATGTGCATAAGGACCACTGTTGCATAAGGACCAAAACGTCTTTATGCAGCAAATTACCGTAATTACAACACAATGAAAGAAAGGTTATAACTCAAGTGCATCCAAAGTGCTTTAGGTGATAGAGAAAGAAGCAATTAACTGTCAGAGGAAGCCAGAAAAGTCTCCATCATGAAAGAAATATTTGAACTGAGTCTTGAAGGGTAAATAGGGGTTCAGTATTCAGAGACAGATGCAAGAGTCTCCCAGCCTGAGGGTGCGCAGAGGTGGGGAGGTACAAGAGAGAGCTGGAAGTGTTCGAGGATGGCTGATGAGGACTTAGGCTCACTGGGGATTAGATATAAGAATGCAATAAGAGGCGAACCTAAAACTGTGACTTTTCAACCTGGACCGCACATCAGAAACACCTGGAGAGCTTTTAGCAGTGCCAATGCCCAAACCACATTCTGAACCAATTCAATCAGGGTGTCTGGGGCTGGGAGCCAGTCATCAGTAATTTTTTTTAAAGCTCTCGAAGTGATTGCAATGTGCTGCCAAGTTTCAGAACCACCAGTCTAGAAAGGAGAGATAAGGATTTACAGCATCCCAAGAGCACAGGCCCTCTTGGTGACCCTGCAACCCTGGCTCGCACGCTCCCCTGGGAGAAAGGCCAGCCTAACCACAGCCATCAGCTGCTTCCTGCTGCTCCTTTCCCCCCACTTGTATTTTGCTCTGAAATAGTGGTTCTCAAAGTGTGCTCCCCAGAACAGTAGCATCAGCCTCAGGGGGAAATTGTTAAAAATGCAAATTTTCCAGCTGCACCTACTAAACCAGAAACTCCGGCAGTGGAGTCCAGCAACTGAGACATGCTAAGGTTTGGAAACCACTGCTAAGGAACACTGATTCCTCCAAACCCGCAGCAAAGCAAGCATCTAGCTGTGGCTCTGGCTGTGCAGGAGTTCACTGGAACCTGCTGGAGTCACTGCTTAGCCAGCAGAGATGCCAAGGGAGCTGGCCTGGGTGCCATCACGTTGGCTGATACCACCGGACAGTGGCCCTTGGCCTGGAATTGAAGATGTCAGAGGGCTGATAGTTCAGTTGTTCTTTGTGATACCAAGAAAAGGCTTTAGGGTTGAAGACATGGGGCTTTGTTTGTTTTTTTAAAAAAATTCCATTTTCATACCAAATGGCCCCTTAAAACAAATTTTCAATATATTTCAAATCAGAACTGTCTGAAAAATCCAAAATGTCAGTTGGCATGGATACACCATGAGAATTTTTCCTTTGGAGGAGTGGGGTGGTTTAGGTGCTGGAGGGTGTTATCTGAGGGGGAATGGGAAGGAAGAAAGGCACTGCTGGTTCCCTGCTCCGTCCATCCCTCCTCCCAGGCCCTACCTGGTTGGGAATTCATGGTTCCTGGGAGGAAGATAAAATAAAGGAAGTAACAAGGAAACAAGATCCGCATATAGAAATGGAAATTGCCTTTCCCCTTAAGGGCAGACTGGTCAGAAGTAAAGGAGTAGTATGCCCCAGCGCCAACCACTGCAGAGTCCTAATCCTGGGGTTCTTCTGCTGTCTTGCTGCTGGAGCAACCACTTCCTGATTCCCCACTCAGTCCAGGAGTCAGCCAGCTCCACAGTTACTCAATGGGTCTGAAGAGCACTAAGTGGATTCTCTGTCACACAATTAAAGAGAGAAAGTTCTCTAGGAGTTTTGCCACCTCCCTTCAGCGCTACTATTCTGGGCTGAAGTACTGGACCTGTATATTTTTTCTTCCCCCTGCTTCACTAAATCAGGAAAAATTCCCCAGGTTTGGAAAAAATGTTGTTTGACAGCGTGTGTGTAGCGCCACCTGGTGGCCACAGCATCTCAAAACAGTTTCCTCCAGGGTTCTCGTGGATCGCAGAAGCTCCAGCTGCCAGACACACATACTCGCTTCTCACGCGTCTACTTTCTCGTGGGAGCGTCAGCCACTTTGATTTGTCTTGGCTGAAAATCTCTTTTCACAGGCACAAAGCACAAATAATACAAACAAGCAACAGAGTTTTCTCTTTCTCTTAAGTAGCCAAGCATTTAAAATCTTCTAAAGTACACATTTCTCTAATTGACAAAAGGAAGCAAAAGAGAAATTTCTGGCTGAAACGGTAAATCGTGACAAACGGTAGGAGATACCTTCTCCCTTGCCAGGATTCCTGGGGTCCTAGTGTATAGGAGACTTGAGGTGCCCTGGACACTACGACATCCTGGCTTGCACGTTTCTGATGTGATGTTCGATAGTCACGAAGGATGCGGGTGGGAGAAAAGGTGATCTGGAGGGAGCTGCCGCAGGTCGTGGAACATGCAGGTGAGCAGGCATCAGGGGAAATAAGTTCTGGTCGTGGCGCTGCTGCTAACCCACCATGCAACCTTGGGCAGGTTACTCAATTTTTGAGGATCTCCGTGCCCCAAACTTTTTACCTCCTTCACTATTTTCCCCATAAATTTCATGCTTTGAAAAGATGTTGCCACCAAAGTGCATCTCTAAAACGGTAACTAATACGTTTCCCACCCTCAGGACTCAGATGTATACATGTGAGGCCAGCCTCGGACCGTCGTGAGGCAACCAGAGTCACCGCGACGAGTCTCCATCACAGACAAAAGCAAAGAGGCGCCATCCTGTCTTACCCTGGTCCCAGTACAGGTGTGGTTTCTGTTAGGATTTTGGCATATTGAAACTCACCCAAAGACCCTAGTTACAGCTTTCTCAGGCCCTCAGGGCTGGGGAATCCTAATTTGAGAACAAACAGACTAGAAAATCTTTGAGGGTAACACAAACTCTGAACTAAAACAGAGGCAGGATGGAAGGCTGTGGTATGTATGTGCAGTTAGAATTTAAGAAACAGCCTTACAAGGAATTAACACTTCAGAAATGCCAGCTCTGTGTCTGGAGTTTTTTTTTTTCTTTCATTGTATGTATTTCTTATGTACAACATGGTGTTTTGAAATATATATATATGTATATATATATAGTGAAATGGTTACATCAAGCTAATTAACATATGCATTACCTCACAAAGTTATCATTTTGGGGATGAGAACACTTAAAATCTACTCTCTTAGGGTATATTATATTCTTGACAGAATGCAATATACTGTATTCTTGAAAGAATACAATATACTGTTTTTAATATAGTCACCGTGTTGTACAATAAATCTCTTGAACTCATTCCTCCTGTTTAACTGAAATTTTATATTCTTTGACCGACATCTCCTCAACTGCCCCCCCCACCGGCCCCTGGCAACACTGTTCTCTACTTCTGTGAATTCAGCTGTTTCAGATTCCACACATACGTGAGGTCATGTACTACGTGTCTTTCTGTGCCTGGCTTATTTCACTTAGCATAATGTCCTTCAGGTTTGTCTTTGTCACAAATGACAGGGTTTCCTCCTTGTTTAAGACTGAATAGTATTTTATTATGTATATGTGTCACACTTTCCTTATCCATTCATCTGTTGATAGACACTTAGGTTGATTCCATTTCTTGGCTAGTAGTGCTGTAATGAACATGGGCATGCAGATATCATACTGATTTCATTTCCTTTGTATATATAGCCAGTAGTGGAATTGCTGGATCATATAGTAGCTCTATTTTTTAATTTTTTCAGAAACCTCCATATCATTTTCCATAATGACTGTACTAATTTATATTCTCACCAATAGTATGCAAGCGTTACCTTTTCTCCACATCCTTGCTAGCACTTGTTACCTTTCGTCTTTTTTTTTTTTTTTTAATTTCAGGGTATTATGAGGGTATAAACATTTTGGTTACATTTTACGTCTTTGCCTCACCTTTTGTCTTTTTGATAATAGCTTTCTAACAGGTGTGAGGTCATATCTCATTGTGGTTTTAATTTGTATTTCTCAAATGTTTAGTGCAAGAGTTTTAAATACAGAATCCAAGTTAGTCTTCACTATAACTTCTAAGTGAGCCAAGTAGATAAGGAATTAGGCACAGAAAATATTTTCAAAATTGCCTGCACCTTACAGCTGGAATCAGAACCAGGGCTACATAATTTCAGAGCATATAATCTTTCAAAATAACCAACTTTTTAACTAAATTATGGCAATTTTCAAGTATGAACCAATAGCCCAAACTAGAGCCAATTTGTTGAATGAATGTCCTGGGTACTACTCTGTTTCTACAAGTTGCTATCTTCTTAAAATGTAGCATTTTTTATTTAGTCTTTATTGACAAACCTTTTGAATACCCGTGTAATGTTAATTCTTTGTAACGTACATTATTTTATTGTAATAAAGCCAATTTCCTGACTTCCAGTGCATTTATCTGAAAGCAAACTATGAGGTATTTCCATTCTACTTCCTGGTGACTTTAAGTGACTTGATGCCATGGTTTGAACGTATGTATCCTCCAAAATTCGTGTGTTGGATCTTAAACCCCAAGGTGATGGTTTAAGATCACCTTGGTAAAGAATGTGGGGTCTTTAGGAAGTGATTAGATCATGGGGGCCCCACCCTCCTGAATGGGATTAGTGTTCTCATACAAGCCCTGGAGGGAACTCACTAGGCCTTTTGCCCTTCCATCTCTTCTGACTTGTTGATATACAGTGTTAGTCCCCTTCTGCTCTTCCTCCTTTTCTGCCACCTGAGAACACTGGAGGAAATGCCATCTGTAGGACAAGCCCTCACCAGACCTTGATCTGCTGACACTGAGATCTGGACTTCCCAGCCTCCAGAACTGTGAGTAAATAATTTCAATTTTTTATAAGTTACCCAATCTGTGGTATTTTCTTATAGCTGCAGGAACAGCCTAAGACACTTGGAGTAATGTGTTGTTTCAAGATGTGAAAGCTCAGTTCTGAGATATTTTCTTCTATGATTTCTTCGATAATTTTCTTTCACCCATTACGTACTTTCTCTTTCTGAAACTACTAACAGTTGAATATTGAACCACTCTAGTTTTTTTAACCTTTTTTGTCTGTATTAGGGAATATGGTTCAGTTAGGAGTAAAAGAATATCCACTAAACAGTAACTTAAACAAATTAGAGTTTTTTGTTTTGTTTTCCTCACATGAGATGTCAAGAGGTAGTTGGACTGATATTATTTCAGAAGCTCAAGATAGTCAGGGCAAAGATCTCTGGAACTCTATTGCCCTCTTGTCTAAAGCCACAAAATGGCTGCTTCAGCCTCATCTATCCCATCCACATTCAAGGCAGGAATAAGGAAAAAGGGGTAATGAAGCAGAAAATGTTGTACCTGTATCAGAACAGTAAAGGCTTTACAGAAATTTCCTGCATTCTTCAACTTATGACTCACTGACCAGAAATGTATCAAAAGGAAAACATAATTACAGGAAAGACCAGAAAAGGAAGTTTTAGTATCCCACCCCCAACAGTAAATGAAGACAAGAGAAAAGGGGGCTATAAAGAAGTAATCAGCCAACCCAGTGTACTATTTTCAAATCCTTTTTTTTTTTTTTTTGCTATTTTATGCAAGAATTCCTCAGTTTCATCTTCTAAACTTTCTGTTGAATTTTTTATTTCTGCTCTAATCATTTTAATTTCTCAGAGCTCTTTCTTGTTCTCTGATATTTCCTTTTATTTTGTTCTGTTTTAATAGCCTCTCTTCTTGTTTCATAGTTACAATATCTTCTCATCTCTTTAAAGGTATTTATAATTTTTATTTAAGTATTTTTTTTGCCTCATCCTCACAATATTTTCTTTTTCTTCAAAATTGCTAGGTTTACCTCACATACACACTTTGGTCTCTGTCTTTTATTTGGGTGATGTCCCTCAAAAGTCTGATGATCTTGGCTATTGACTTATACTTTAAAATGAGACAGCAAGAAGTTGCTTGAAAGAGCTGTGTAATTAGATCCATATTGTCACCTGGTGGTCTGCAGTGAGATCAGGTGTTGAGCCAGCTCTTTCACTAGGAGAACTCCCCCCACCCAGAAATGTCATTATGTGTGAGTATTTTTCTCTGGGCCTATTGTATTTTTCCCTGGACTTTCCACTCTTCTCCAAAATGATGCAGTTGTGGACCCAGGTCCAAATAGTAACCCCAATGCCATAGCAGGTGGATGGTGGGAATCCCCAGAGCCAGAGATTCTGGTCAGTTTCTCCAGAGAAGAAACTTCATCTTCTACAGAGACCAGGGAGAGGGTGTCCTCTAATGGTGTGGGTTAGAAGTCTAATAGATCCTTAGAGAAACTTGCAAACAAGCTCTCTCTCTTCATGCCCATGAGCCCTTCTTTGCCCCTTCACTGTACTAGCACCTCCAATTCCATAAGGTTTCAGGGGTTCTGTTGAACAAATCGCTTGTTTCTTATTAGTCTTCCCTTCCTTAGGCACTTGGACTTCTATCTCCTCTGCTCTGATAAGTCAGTTACCATTTCTCAAACGCTTTCCCTGCTCTTATCTCCCTCCAGTTCTCTTGTTCCTTA
Source organism: Lepilemur ruficaudatus (assembly GCA_963574885.1). Lineage (NCBI taxonomy): Eukaryota > Metazoa > Chordata > Mammalia > Primates > Lepilemuridae > Lepilemur > Lepilemur ruficaudatus. The sequence goes on along the minus strand of CAUYRT010018585.1, from coordinate 17,767 downwards.
TGAGGTTGTGCCTTATTACCTCATTGGAATTTTGGACAGGGAGAGGCGGGTGAGAATGAGGTTCAGAAATAGGTATGTGTTTAATCTGCTATACTAAATTGGAAGTCTACACATTTTTTAAAATTTCTCCTATTTCACAATACATTTCCCCCAAAAAAACCCACAGAGGTTTTTACTATGAATGTGTCACCTGTTTCTAGTCATAATATGTCTTAGCAAGTATTTAGGCTCATAGCAGACTCAAAAAATTTGACAAGCACTATTCTGAGAGACCCACATTTGGTCAGTAATCCCTATGGATTCCCCAAAGTAAACAATTTGTTAAAGAGGAAGATGAAACAAATCCAGATTGTGTTTGTGTTCTACAAGTCAAAAACAGAAGGGGTTTTGAAAAGTAAACTCAGGTAATCCAATATTACAATATCTGGAGGGGCAGGATAAAATGAATTGGGCTTGTACATTAAGGAGGTAGCTGAACACCCATAAAAACGTGATTTCCAGATGAAACCACTTGCAAAATTGTATAAACAGCCTTTAGGTAATTAAAAGAAAATGCATTTTTAGAAGGTAAGGGCTGCAGAGGAAAAAAAGAGATAGCCTAACTATATGGAGAAAATTAACATAGTGGGGCTTATCTCCTAAGAATGGCTTGTGAAACATACCCTTTGATCTAAGAAATCTACTTCTAGAGACTTTTTCTACAGATACATTTGCCCACATGTTCAATTACACACATTCAAGGAAGTTGATTTTGGAGCATTTGTAATAATTACACAAAAATAGAAACATTCTATAGGTCCTTCAATAAGGCCCACCAGACCCCTGGCCATCCAGTGGCCATGAGAATGATATCTGAGCCATGAGTGCAAACCAAAGGACTAAAAACATGGGCTTCCAAGAGAGTGCCAGAGTTCAGCACCAGCAGGGTCTTTGGTACAGCAGTGAGCAAGGACTCATTGAGTCATACAAGGCCATTTTCAACAGCTATACTTCAGGGCTTCTGGTGCTCTCAGCATCTCCAATTCTCTTCCTGGTGTTTAGAAACCCAACTGACCTTCGTATATTGAATAAATCCCTGGTGCAGACCACATGAGGAGCCTGGACTTTCTCTTTCCCCAGGCAGTAAAGAGAGCCTCTCTCCTCTCCCCTCTGGGGTGGTATCAGAGAAGGCCTAGTGGAGACTCAGGATTTTCACCATCACCCAAAGGCTACAAGGCCACCCCCACCATGATGTCAGTGGAGACACATAGGGAGACTCAAGGACCGATGGAACTATAACAAAAGATATAACATTTATGTCATCAGTGTTGCAGGAGGTGAGAAGAAAAAGGCATAGCTTAAAAAGTATTCTCCCAGAAAAAAATGTTTGAAAATTTTTAAATTAACCAAGAGATATAAATTTGCAGTTTCAAGAATCTGAAACTGAGCAAACCCCAAACACAATGAACTCAAAGAATTCTACACCAAGACACATCATAGTCAAATTTCTGAAAACTAGAGACAGAGAAAAAAATCTTGAAATCAGAGAAAAACATGGAAGAAACCATTAGAATGACAGTAGATTTTTATTGTCCTAGAAATAAATGATGTATGCCAAAAGGAAGTGGCAAAATATTTTTCAAGTGTTGAAAGCTAAAAACTGTCAACTCAGTCCTATACCCAGAAAAAAATATCCTTCCAGGATTAAGGGGAAATCACGATATTCTCAAAAGAAGAAAAACTAATAGAATTTATCACAAGTAGAACTATGACAAAAAGAAGTTCTTTAAACAGAAAGGAAATGATAAAAGAAGTGTGGAACATCATAAAACAAGGAAGAGAGTACATGGTAAGCAAAAATATGAGTAAATACAAAATGTTTTCCTTCTCTTGAGTTTTCTAAATTGTGTTTGATTGTTGGAGCAAAACTTATAACTCTGTTTTATGTGGTTCTTAATGTATGTAGAGGAAATATTTAAGATAATTACACTATAAACATGGTAAGGTGAAGGGATGTAATGGTAAAAAAAGTTTCTATACTTCACTCAAACTGGTAAAATAATGATACCAGTTGACTGCAATAGGTATATATAATGTAATGCCTGGAACAACCACTAAAAAAGCTATACAAAAAGATTCATTTAAAACACTATAGTTACAAAATGGAAAAATGTTCAATTAACCCAAAAGAAGACAGAAAAAAGTAAACAGAGAAACAAAAAAACAGAAAACAAACAAAACAAACAATAAAATGGCAGACTTAAGTTGTAACATATCAATAATTACATTAAATGCAAATGACCTCAATACATTAGTTAAAATACAGAGATTGGCAGATTGGATTTAAAAGTATGACCCAACTGTATATGTTGTCTATAACAGATTCACTTCAAATATTATAATATAGGCAGATTGAAGGTAAAAGGATGGAAAAACATATATCATGAAAGCATAATAAAAGGAAAGCTGAAATGGCTATATTAATATGAGATAAATTTGCCTTCAGAGCAAAGGAAATTACCAGAGACAGAGAGATACATTACATAATGATTAAAGAAGTAATAGCAATACTAACTATGTATGTACCAAGCAACAGAGCTGCAAAATATGTGAAGCAAAAACTGATAGAACTGGTGGGATAAACAGACAAAGCCACAATTGTAGTTGAAGATTTTAACACCCCTCTCTAAACAATTAATAGAATAAGTAGACCAAAACTCAGCAAGGCTATAGAAAAACTCAACAATACCATCAACCAATAGGACCAAATTGGCATTTATAGAACACTTGACACAACAACAGCAGAATATGCATTTTATAATAATATATATTCTTTTTAAGTGAATGTCTACCAAGACAGAATATATCTTGGGCCATAAAACAAACCTCAAGAAAGTCAAAAGAATTTAAATAATACACAGTGTGTGTTCTGGCCACAATGAAATCAATCTAGAAATCAAAAACAGAAAGATAACAGGAAAATATCCAAACAACTTGGAAAGTAAACAACACACTTTTAAATGATTCATTGATCAAAAAAGTCTTAGCTGAAATAAAAAATTACATTAAACCAAATGAAAATGAAATTATAACATAAAAATTTGTGGGACATAGCTGAAGTCGTACTGAAAGGAAAACTTAGGAAGTAAATGCATACATTGAGAAAAAAAATCTCAAATCAGTAATTTAACTCCTACCTCAAGAACTTAGAGGAAGAAGAGAAAAATAAGCCCAAAGAAAATGATAAAGATAACAGCTGAAATCAATGAAATTGAAAACAAAAAACCAGCAGAGAAAATAAAAAGAGCTGGTTCTTTGAAAGACCAATAAAATTGGCAAATTTCTAACAAAACTGAAAAAAAAGGGAGAAGACACAAATTACCAATGTCAGTAATGAAACAGAGTATACCACTGCAGATCCTGGAGACATCAAAAAGATAATAAGGGAATGCTACAAACAATTCTACACACATAAATTTGACAACTTCAATAAAATGGACCTTTTCCTCAAAAATAAAACATAAACTACCAAATCTCACCAATATGAAATAGATAATTTAAATAGCCCTATAACTATTGAGAAAATGGAAATCATAATTTTAAAACTCCCAACAAAGAAATCTCTAAGTCTAAATGGTTTAACTATACAATTGGCCACATGTGTAAAGGATTAACACCAATGTTCCACAAGCTCTTCCAGAATACAGAAGAGGGGGTAACTCCTCTGCCTTAGTCCATTTATACTGCTATAACAAAATACCAATAAAATACCTAAGGCTGGGTAATTTACAAACTATATAAATTTATTTCTCACAGTTCTGGAAGCTGGAAAGTCCAAGATCAAACCACCAGCAGGGTTGGTGTCTGATAAGTGTTGCTCTTCTGCTTCAAGATGGCACCTTGTTGCTGTGTCTTCCTGAGAAGCTTATCTGTGTCCTTACATGGTAGAAAGGCAGAAAGGTAAAAAGGGCCTACCTAGTTTTCTCTAGCCCTTTTATAAGGCACTAATCCATTCATGAGGGCTCTTTCTCATGACTTAATAACTTCCCGAAAGGCCCAACCTCTTAATACTGAATTTTAGTGAAAACACAAACATTTAAACCATAGTAGCTTCATAATTTATTTTATTTATACTAAAACCAGACAAAGGCATAAAACTATAAAAACACCAGGAAACTACAGATCAGCATCCTGTTGAATATATACACAAAATCTTGAATATCATCAAATAAAATTCGATGATATGCAAAAAGAATTCTGCATCATGACCAAGTGGGGTTTATTCTAAGAATGCAAGGCTGGTCAATATTGGAAAATCAATCAATGTAATCACCATATTAACAGGCTACAGAAGAAAAATCATATGAACATATCAATTGATGTAGAAAAAGTATTCTAGCAATGGACACATGGACACCAAAATTTAAAATATAATACCATTTGCAGTCACTCAGAAAAGAATGGAATATTTAGGTGTAAATCTAACAAAATATGCCCAGGACTTTTATGCTGAAAACTATGCAATACTGATGAAAGAATTTAAAAGAAATCAAAATAAAGGGAGAGACATACTATGTTCATGGACTAGAATATTCAACAAAATAAAGTTGTCAATTCTTTCCAAATTGATATACAGGTTTAACATGATTGCTATAAAAATCCCAGCAAGTTTTTTTTATTTTAAAATTTAAATGAAAACATAAATGGACTAGAATTCAAAATACTTTTTAAATTTTTAATTTTTTACTGATACATAATATTTGTACATATTTATGGAGTATGTGTGATATTTTGATACATGTATAGAATGTGTAATAATCAAATTTGGATATTTAGTATAACCATCACCTCAAACATTTGTCATTTCTATGTATTAAGAACATTTCAAGTCTTTTCTTCTAACTATTTTGAAATATACAATATATTATTAAAGTCACCTTAGTGTGCTATCAAACACTAGAACTTACACCTTCTAGCTAACTGTGTGTATGACCCATTAACCAACCTCTCTTCAGCCTGCCTGCCTCACACATACACACAGAGCCTTCCCAGCCTCTGGTAACTATCATTCTACTCTCTACCTTCATGAGATCAGCATTTTAGCTCCCACACATAAGTAAGAACACGTGACGTTTGTCTTTCTGTGCCTGGCTTATTTCACTTAACATAATGACTTCCAGTTTCATTTGTGTTGCTGCAAATGACAGGATTTTATTTATTTATGGCTGAATAGTGTTCTATTATATATATATACCACATTTTTTAAATCTATTTATCCATTAACGGATACTTAGTTTGATTTTATATCTTAACTATTGTGAATAGTACTGCAGTAAACATGGACATGCAAGTATCCCTTTAATATGCTCATTTTCTTTCCTTTGGATAAATACTTCGTAGTGGAATTGCTGGATCATATGGTAGTTCTATTTTTAAGATTTTTTTTTTCTTTTTTAGTCTGAGTCTCACTCTAGATTGCAGCAGCACCATCATAGTTCACTGCAACCTCAAACTCTTGGGCTCAAGCAATCCTCCTGCCTCAGCCTTCTGAGTAGCTAGAATTACAGGCAAGCACCACCAAGCCCAGCTAATTTTTTTTCTATTTTTAGTAGAGATGGAGTCTTGCTCTTGTTCAGGTGTGTCTCAAACTCCTAAACTCAAGTGATCCTCTCACCTTGGCCTCCCAGAGTGCTAGGATTACAGGTGTGAGCCACCAAGCCCGGCGTATTTTTATTTATTTATTTATTTATTTTATTTATTTTACTTTTTTTTTTTTTGAGACAGAATCTCACTCTTTTGCCCAGGCTAGAGTGCCGTGGCTTCAGCCTAGCTCACAGCAATCTCAAACTCCTGGGCTCAAGCAATCCTTCTGCCTCAGCCTCCCGAGTAGCTGGGACTACAGGCATGTGCCACCATGCCCAGCTAATTTTTTCTATATATTTTTAGTTAGCCAATTAATTTCTTCCTATGTTTTTAGTAAAGATGGGGTCTTGCTCTTGCTCAGGCTGGTTTTGAACTCCTCCCAGAGTGCTAGAATTACAGGCGTGAGCCACCACGCCCAGCCCTATTTTTATTTTTTAGAAAAACCTCCAAACTGTTTTCCATAATGGCTGTATTAATTTACATTTCTACCAACAAGAGTTTCCTTTTCTTGGCCTCCTCACCGGCATTTGTTATTTTTTGTCTTTTTGATAATAGCCATTCTAACTAGGGTGACATGATCTCTCATTGTGGTTTTGATTTGCATTTTCCTGATGATTAGTAATGTTGAGAATTTTTCATATACTTCTTGGTCATTTGTGTGTCTTCTTTTGCAAATGTCTATTCAGATCCTTTGCCCAATTTTAATGGGATAATTTGGGAGGTTTTGGCTATTGAATTGAGTTTCTTGTATATTCTGGGTATTAATCCCTTGTTGGATGAATAGTTGCAAATATTGTCTCCCACTCAACAGGTTATCTCTTCATTCTGCTGATTGTTTTCTGTGCTGTGTAGAAGCTTTTAGTTTAATGCAGTTCCATCTGTCTATTTTTGCTTTTGTTGCATGTGCTTTTAAGGTCTTAGCCATAAAATCTTTGCCTAAATTCCCCTATGTTTTCTTCTTGTAATTTTATAATTTTGGGCCTTACATTTAAGTCTTTAATCCATTTTGAATTGATTTTTGGCACCTTTCTTGAAAATCAATTGGCTGTGAACATGTGGATTTATTTCTGGCATCTCTTTTCTGTTCCACTGGTCTATGTGTCTGTTTATATACCAAAAGCATGCTGTTTTGGTTACTATAGCTTTGGAGTGTATTTTGAAGTCAGGTAGTGTGATGCCTCCAGCTTTGTTCTTTTTGATCGGGATTGTTTTGGCCATTCAAGCTCTTTTGTGTTTCCATAAAAATTTTAGGATTGTTTTTCTATTTCTGTGAAGAAAGTTATTGGTATTTTGATAGGAAATTGCATTGAATCTGTAGATTTCTTTGAGTAGTATGGTCATTTTAACAATATTAATTCTTCTGATCCATAAGCATGGGATGTCTTTCCATGTGTTTGTGTCCTCTTTAATTTCTTTTGTCAGTGTTTTATAATTTTCCTTGTAGAGGTCTTTCACTCCTTAATTAAATTTATTCCTAGGTTTTTTCTTTTTACAGCTATTGTAGATGGAATTGCCTTCTTGATTCCTTTTTCAGCTAGTTTGTTATTTCAGCATATTCAAAACAATGTTGAAAAAGAAGAAAAAAGTAGGAGAAAATCATTCTACCTGATTTCAAGACTTATGATATAGGTACCGTAATCAAGATTATATTGTGTTATATTAGTAGAGATATAGACATGTAGATCAATGGAACAGAATAGAGGACCCAGAAATAGATCTACACTAATATGCTCAACTAATTTTTGACAAGGTGCAGAAGCAATGCAAGAAGCAAAGATAGCCTTTTCAACCTATGGTGCTGGCATAATTGCACATTCGCGGCCAGAAAAATAAACCTCAACCTAAGGCTCACACTTTAAACAAAAATGAACTGAAAATGGATTATGGACTTGAATGTAAACTGTAAAACCATGAAATACTTAGGAAAAACACAGGAGAAAATATTCAGGATCTAGAAAGAGGCAAAGAGTTCTTATACTTGACACCAAAAGCATAATGCATAAAAGGAAAAATACATAAATTGGACTTAATCAAAACTAAAAAGTTTTGCTCTGCAGAATACCCTATTAAGAAGATGAAAAGACAAGCTACAGAGTGGGAATAAAATATTTGTAAACCATATGTCTGACAAAGAACTAGTATCGGGAATATATAAAGAATTGTCAAAACTCAACAATTAAAAAAATCCAATTAGAACATGGACAAAACACAAAAAGAGACATTTCACCAAGGAAAATATACAGGTGACAAATAAGCACATCAAAAAATGTTCAACAACATTAGCCTGGTAAAATGAAAATTAAAACCACTATGAGATGTCACTACACCTCTATCAGAATGGCTAGGATAAACATAGTAACAACACCAAATTCTGGCAAAGATGCAGAGGAACTGGATCACTCATATGTTGCTGGAAAGAATGTAAAATGGTAGAGTTTGGCAATTTCTTAGAAAACCAAACATGCAATTACCAAATGACCCAGCAGTTGAGCTCATTGGCATTTATCGCAGAGAAATGAAGACTTATACTCACACACAAGTCTGTACACAAATGTTTATAGCAGCTTTACTCATAATAGCCCAAAAACTGGAAGCAGTCTAGACTTTCTTGAATGAGTAAATGGTTAAACAAAATGTGGTACATCATACTATGTAAAATTATTCAACAATAAAAAGAAATAAACTATCGAAAAACACAACCTAGACAAATCTCCAGAGAACTGTGCCAAGTGGGAAAAAAGGAAATCCCAAAAGGTTGCATACTGTATAATTTCATTTATGTAACATTCTAAAAAGGACAAAATTATAGAAATGTAGGGTAGATTAGTGGTTGTCAGGAGTTACGAGGGGGGTGGCAGCAGGAAAGAAGGAGTCGTGGCTATAAAATGGCAACATGAGGAAACCTAACGGTGATGAAAATGTGCTGTATCTTGACTGTATCAATATCAATATCCTCACTGTGATATTGTGCTGTTATATGATGTTGCCACTGGGGAAAAAAAGGATAAAAAAATACATAGGATCTCTATCATTTCTTACAACTGCATGTGAGTCTACAATTACCTCGAAATAAAAAGTTTAATTTTTTAAAAATTTTCAGGGCATACAAAAATAAAATTTTCATGAGTTTGTAGGATTCAGCTGTTACAGACCAGGTGGCTGTGCTGAACTTGGGTGCCCTCACTCATGTGTCTGGTGCTGATCTAGGCTGGGTTCCTCTAGGTCAACTGGAGAATTCAACTCTGCTCCGTGTCTCCCTCATCCCCAGCAGGCTGGCCGGGTCATGTGCTCAGGGCTATGGCAAAGGAAAATGAGCTCTGTGGACAAACCTCTCTCCAGCCTGGGCTTGAGTTGTGGCTTTTACACCTTGATGGCCAAAGCAAGTCCCATGGCTGAGCCCAGAATCAAGGGGCAGGGCAGATCATTCTAGCCAGGTGGGAAGGCACTGCAAAGTTTACATGCAACAGGCGTGGATAGAGGGAGGGGTGAAAAGTAGGGGCCTTTGAAGGACTCTAACACTATCGTTGGCAACCTCCAGGACTAACAACACCTACTGCCACTTTCCTTTCTTACTGCAACAACTCATACCCATTCTCCCACTCTCCCTGCCTCATCCACGGAAAGGGGGGATATTAGAAGAAGGAGGAGGGGAAACAGAGTATTGAGAATGTGTGTGTGTGTGTGTGTGTGTGTGTGTGTGTGTGTGTGTGTGTATCTGTCTCTATTTGTCTGTGTGTCTATGTGTTGCAAGGCCTCCTTGGAAATCTTTTTGTGGGACCTGAATCCCCAGAACAGCCATGCAAATATCTTCCCTTCTCATGGACGATTTTGATTATTATCCATTGTTTCAAGGGCTGTACAACAGGATCTGAGTGTCCCTTTGCCAAAGACAGGTCACAAGGGAAGAGAATACAGGTGACCAGTGAACAGTGGGGTCTAGGGATCCCTGTCTCCCACATAGTTGAAAATCCACATATAACTTTTGACTGCACCAAAAATACTAATGGCCTGCAGTTGACTGGAAGCCCTGCTGATAACATAAACAGTAGATTAACTTATTTTGTATATGTATGATGTACTGTATTCTTACAAAAAAGTAAGCTAGAGAAAAGAAAATGTTATAAAAAAATGATAAGAAAGAGAAAATATATTCACTACTTATTAAGTGGAAGTGGATCATGATAAACGTCTTCATTCTCATCGTCTTCATGCTGAGCAGGCTACGGAGGAGGAGGAAGAGGAGGCATAAGGCTTGCTGCCTCAGGGGTGGCAGAGGTGGAGGAGGTGGAACAGGGGGAAGGAGAGGCAGGAACACTCAATTTAACTTTTATTGAAAAGTATCTGCATATAAGCAGATCCATGCAGTTCAAATCTGTATTAGAACTTCACACTACCTGGCATGTAGTAATCTCTCAATAAATCGTAGAAGTTTCTTCCTTTAATATAAGAGTAGAGGGTATGCTCAGTCTTACTCTGACAGGTAAAAGAATCCAGTATTCCAAGGTGGAACTCTGAAAATATTTTCCCATGGGAACGCTGTTGTACGCTGTGATCATGTTCTATACAACAACTATTACTCTTAAAGATTCTACGATTCCAGTGCTTCGGCTCAATCCCACAGGTTAAATGGGCTCTCCTGGCCTGGTCTGGCAAAACTAACCACCATGAAGAACATCATTGAGAGCGGAAAATGTGAGTCCTAAATAAGTTCCTTACAAATGAGCTGTTGAAATAGAACCCATACTTGAGTTTGAGACTGCCTAGAATTTAATGTTGCAAGGGAAGATCCTTTGGAGACAGTACATTTATCAGGCTGATGGCTGGTAGATATTGTACTGACCTCTCTAAGTGAGGGCCTTAGGAATGAGACCAGAGAGTAGAAATGCTCAGGGCCAAGGGCAGGAAGCAAAATTATGTTGTAAAGAGAATTAGATGGACTTGAGGGATCCGACAGGAGGTCACAATCAATACACTGGCATGCAGAGGCTTGCAGGAGTCTTGCAAAGGAGCCTCAGAAGCAGGGAAAACAGGATCCTAAGAGCAATGCCAAAGGGATACCTACATGTTGGTGCAGAGGCTGTGAAAATAGAAAGGTTTTAACTGGAAGCTTATGGGAGTCTATCTGGAACCCAAATAGAAAAGGAGTAGCCAGGCCCATGATGTGAGAAGGAAATGGAATAGTGAAAAGAAATACACAAACTAGAGCTCCAAAGCTAAGAGCCTACAAGAGATGGATTTGGGGGCCTTTTTGTGGAAGTGCTAGATAAGGAATGAATGGCACTATAAACTGAAGCTAAGCTGAGAAGTTATAGGATTTAACTTGACACCCCCAAAATACTTTTGGACAAAAATCGAGACTTTTCACTGTAGTAAAGATCGGCATGAAATTGACCTTCTAGGCACAGGAGACAGCAGTGAGTAGGGTGGGAGAGGGCGAGGGAGGGGATATTGCAATAGAGGCCGTGGGGACCGGAGTCAGCACTCTGTGGAGCACAGTCTCTTGCACACTGGACTAGCAAGAGGCAAGAATAAACCTGAGTGAGACCCGGGTCCACCCCGTCAGCACACCAGGCATCCCACGCATCTGCTGTGAGCCCTAAAATGTTAGCCAGATTATTAGCGCTGCTAAAACACTGCTAGTAACCAAGGACTCTCAGGGCACATCCTGTATTCCTGTCTACCTCATCCCTGATGGTGGTCACCATGCCCTGTCGGATACCCTTACCTTTCTTCTCACGAGGCCCCATCCTTCACTAATGGCTGTCACTGTGAAGAATTCCCTCCGTACCGCCAGACCAAATCTGCACCCCACCCCCAAGAATTCTAGCCCCCATCCTCATCGTGGTCTCCAGCTCCAGGTAGCTGAATCTGATTTTTCATCTCACGAGATTCAATTCCATTCCTCCTAAATCTTCTGTCCTGTGGGATAAATAGTTCCACAATATATAACTTTAACAATAACCAATTCAATGAGCATTCACGGTGGCCTATTGGGTGCAAAGCACCACCCAGGTGCAAAGCGGGATCCTAGAGTGAACATTATCTCCTTGCTCTTCAGGCAGACAGGGTGAAGACAGAGGCACGGAGGATGGAGTCTAACACAAAGAAGACTGATAAGTACTATAATAAATATGCCAAGCTTACATGGGGCAGGTATGGGGAAGGAGTAGATCCATTCAACAGGGAGGATCTGGAAAGGCTTCTAAGGAGAGGAGGGATTTGAGCTGGCAGTGGAAAGTCCTCAACAGTCAGAGGTGGGAAGGAGGCTGCTGGTGAGTGGTAGAAGCACAGGACCCAGCTTGAGGACCTTGGTTTCTTTTTTTCTTTTTCTCTTTTTTTTTTTTTGAGGTTTTTTTTCTTTGTTTTATGTTATTGTTGCTTTAATTTCACTTTTTATTGACAAATAATGATTGTATATATTTGTGAGGTGCAATGTGATGTTTTGATATATGTTTGCAATGTGGGATGATTAAATCAGGATAATTAGAAAATCTACCACAGAACTGGAAGCCATAAGACAAATACCGAGTATCCTCACTTATAAGTGGGAGCTAAGTGATGTATATGCAGGTCACACAGAGTGGTGCAGCAGGCTGTGAAGACTCAGAAGGGGAGAGGGTAGCAGGGGTATGAGGGATCAAAAATTACCTATTGGACACAATGTACCCTACTCAGGTGATGAGTACACTAAAAGCCCTGACTATACCACTATACAATTCATCCGTGTATCAAAAAAAAACCACTTGTACCCCCTAAATCTATTGAAATAAAAAGAAAAGAACTATCACCTCACATACTTACCTTTTTTGTGGTAAAAGCATTTAAAATCTACTCTTTTAGCAATTTTGAAATATACAGTATGTTATTATTTATTATAGTCACCATTCTGTGCAATAGATCACTAACGCCTATTACTCCTGTCTATCCAAATATTTGTAGCCTCTGGCCAATATCTTCCCTTTCCTCAAACACCCCCAGCCTCTGATAACCACCATTCTACTCTCTATTTCTATGAAATCAACCTTTTCAGATTCTGCGTAAAAATGCGATCACACAGAGTTTGTGTCTCTGGCCCTGGCTTATTTGACTCAGCATAATGTCCTCAAAGTTCATCCGTGTTGTCACAAATGACAGGATTTCCCTCTTTTTTCAGGCTGAATAGCATTTCACTGTGTATATGTATGCCACATTTTCTTTATGCATCCACCTGCTGGTGGACACCTAGGTTGATTCCACACCCTGGCTGTTGTGAGCAATGCTGCAGTGAACATGGGGAGTACAGACAGCTCTTCAGCACACTGATTTCAATTCCTCTAGACATATTCCCAGCAATGGGGTTGCTGGATCAGGACCTTGGTTTCTTAATTTCCATGTGACCTCGAGCATATCTAAAGTGAGGGTGAGAGGTAGGGATCCGGTTTCATTTTTCTGCATGTAGCTATCCAGTTTTCCCGGCACCATTATGTGAATAGCTGTACAACTGGCAAATTTACTAATAATCATTTAATTGTACACTTAAAATGGAGTAAAGGCATGATATGTAAATTATACTTCAATAAAGAAAGAAAAAAAAAGAAAATACTTCTGCCACTCTGAGAATTTGATACATTTTTTTTCCCAAACTTTTCTATAGGTCCAAGTGTGTACCCATTAATAATCTTTGATTCGTACTACACAAACATTTTGGTTTACTGTAACTTGTTACAGTGCATGTAGATTACCAGGTCATACATAATCTAATCATAATTTTAATTGCTATATAACAGCCCAGTGTATGGCTCCATACTAATTTATTTAACAATTTCCCATCATTATCTATTTGAATACTTTTTCTTTTCATTATAAATGGCAATGTAATGAAAATTTCATCAAATATGTATTCATTCAATTAATAACTTTTGAGTCCCTTCTATGAACAGGTACCTAGAAAATATAATCTTTGTTCTCAAAAACTTATAGTACCCTAGATGTCATAAACACTAAATATCAGTGACTTTGACATTTCAAGATACCTAGATCATAAAAAGAAGGAAAGAGAATGTCCTCAAGGTATGGAAGATTGTTAAAAAAAGGGAATTCATGCAAAGCCTTTAAACCACGTTAAGAAGTTCCAATATTCACAGGAAGAGAAGCCATTGAGAAATTTAACTTTGTGTTTTTGAAATAACATTTTAGCTCCTGTGAGAAAAAGGAATCTGAAGCATACAAGATTGTGTAGAGTAGGCTATTACCAACAGCCACTCATGATTGGGTGACAAAGAATAGGGCCCTAAGTGATGCTTCAGAGGTAGACTCAACAGGACTTCTTGGCAATCCACTGAATTGGGGGTGAGACAAAGACAAAAGTCACCGAATTTTAAGGCTATTTAGATATTAAAAAAGAGATCCCTTTGCCTGTCACATGTGACTCACATGGCTCATTTTCCAGAGTTTTGCAGTCCGCCATTGTCTACTGATCTTCCACTATGAGATGAGGTTGTTTCCTATTTCGTAACCTATTTTTCTCATTGTTTCAAAGAGAGATTCTAAACCCATACAATTTTATAATTCTCCTCGTAGAATTCAGTGTTCTATCACCTGTGTCTCCTCTCCTACATATTTGGTCTACTATATTGCTAGGCTTATTGTTTTCTTTTTAACTCATTTTTTCCTATTCCAAACTAGTCAGTAAAAAATCCTACCAAGTCTAGCTACTGGTCTTGTTCTGAAGACTCATATGAGTTCTTTACTTTTTCAAAGTCTTCATACTCTCTGGGGTAAGACTTGTAAAAAACTCTGATTCAGGGACTTTTAGGCAGAAGTCATTTCAAATAGAAGTCATGGTTTCTGTTTAACAATATTATACATTAAAGTAAGAATGAGATACCACTGAACAGCTATTAGAATGGCTAACATCCAAAAATCCTGACAATACCAACTGCTGTCAAGGATACAAAATAGGCTGATGGGATTCACAATGGAACAGCCACTTTGGAACACTGTTTGGCAGTTGCTTGATTATCAAGCTAAATATGGCCTTACCATGCTATCCAGTAATTATACTCCCAGGTATCTACCCAATTTATTTGAAAAGCTGTCCACAACAAAACCTCCATGTGAATGTTTATAGTACCTTTATTCATTATTGCCAAAACCAGAAGCAACCAAGATTGCCTTCAGAAGGTGAATGGATGATAAACTGTGGTACATCCATACAATGGAACAGTATTCAACCCTAAAAAGAAATGAGCTATCAAGCCATGAAAAGACATGGAGGAACCTTACACTCATATTACAAAGTTGAAAGAAGCCAATCTGAAGAGACTACAAACTGTATGATTTCAATTATATGACACTCTGGAAAAGACAAAACTATAGAGATGGCAGAAAAGATCAGTGCTTACCAGGGACTTAAATGGAGGAGAAAAGGGTTGAATAGGTGAAGCACAGGGGACTTTTAGGGCAGTGAAACTATTCCATATAAAACTGTAATGGTTGACACACGACAATACGCATTTGTCAAAACCCATATAACTTTACAACACAAAGAATGAAGGTTAATGTATGCAAATTTTAAAATACCATTTAGGAGATCAAGGGATCTGAGGATAAAGTGTTGAATGTGACAATGCAATCTAACTGTGTGAAACAAACTCACTGATGGAGGTGGGGGAAGCGATGGTGACCTAAGTAACTTTGGAAATGAGTGGAGACTGTAAGACTAAAGGGAAAATGAATTATTTTAATCATGGTAATGTTGGTGATGTCATTTCCCGTAGACGTACGGGTTAACGGTCGTGATCCTGCTATACTTGTATGCTGTAATTGAACAGCTAAGTGAATGGGTGGCATGAGGTTTGAGCCAGGATTATCATTTTTGGAGTGGAAAAATATATTTAAGCAAGAGAAGGAGGCTAGAATGATCCAGGTGGTAACGGGCTAGAATTGGAGATAACAGCATGAACTCATATGCAGCTTCACATAGATACAGATGATTACACATAGAAATATTTATAGATAATGCTATACACATATATTTCTACGCTGTGTCAGCTGAGAGGGCCTAAAATCAAGGACACCTCAGGAGCAATGATCACACTGACTGCCCTTGTTTCTAATAGCATTCTGCAACAAAAGGAACCAGGGCTCCTTGTAGAAATAGCTGATCCTAGGACTGGGGCAGGGAAAATATAAGATGAGCCTGGAGAATCTTATAGTGCCAGAAAATAAGGAAGTACAGATGAATGAATGAATGAATGAATGAATGAATGGAGTACGTCAAAGGGACTCATGAGCCTCTTTGACAAGAGCTACAACAACTTGAGTAACAAAATAAACACAATAGTATTGGATTATAACACAAAGTATGAAATAAATATCCATGTGTCCATACTAATATAAAGGTTTGAATAAATAAATAAATGGGGAGAAAAGATAAATCTCCCATGCAGAAGAATTCCACATAACTCACATAGGTACACCAGCCTTGAAAAAGGGAGAGTACTACACCCTACTCCTTAAGTGTAGGCCGTACATAATGACTTTCCTTCCAAATAGTAGGTATAAAAAGGGAGTGAACCATGGAGAAACCTGACAAATACTACCCTCAGCTAAGTCATCAAGGTCAACATCAACAATGATAAGTTATGTTAACAACATGTACCCTAACCCTATCAGACAAATTCTAGGAGAGGAGCATCCTGAAATATACCTGACTGATACTACTGAAAACTGCCGAAGTCATTAAAACAAGGAAAGTTGGAGAAACTTCCAGAGCCAAGAGGAACCTAAGGAGATGACATGACAATTAAATGTAGTATTGTAATCTGGATGGGATCCTGGAATAGAAAAAAGGCATTAGGTAAAACCTAAGGCTTTAGTAAATATTATCAATATTGATGCTATAATATAATAAATGTGCTATAGTAATGTAAAATATTCATAGTAGGGGGAGCTAGGTATGGGATATACGAGAACTCTCTGTACTACTCTCTCAACTTTTCGGTAGATCTAAAACTGCTCAAAATTTAAAAAAAAAATGTTTTAAAAATACATTACATCTCTAACCATTTAAAGAAAATAAAATCAATATGGACTGATAAACAGAGGCCACATGTTACTCCTAACACAGAATAAAACCTAAGAGAACTTTCAAGTGACCAAAGGTATCATAGCATATAATTTACCTTTAGTAAGGTAAAACATATTCAATCAAAATCTGGTTGACAACTTTTTGTCACTCCTGTTCATTCAATTCCAGGATTCATTTCCTCAGCCAGCCATCTATAAGCAATGTGTCTTGGGTAAGTTCATTAACACTCTGGCTTTTGGTTACCTCATCTATAATATGGGGGTTGTAACAGCCGTTATCTCATGTGGGCATTGGGGAAATAAAAGGAGTTAATATATATAAACCACTTAGGAGGATGCCTATCATGATGAACATAAATGTTAGCTATCATTATGATTATGCTTATTATCATGAGTAAGTGATCCTAAAAAACAAAAGTGATATCCAGTAGTTGCTCCCATAATTTTTTTGGGGGGGGATGAGGTCTTCCTGTATCACCCAGGTTGGATGGAGCACAGTGACATGATCACAGCTCACGCAGCCTCAAACTCCTGGGCTCAAGCAATCCTCCCATCTCAGTCTCTGGAGTCGCTGGGATTACAGGCATGCACCACCAGGCCCAGCCCATAATTCCATTTTTATTAAGTAAACCCAGGGGAGTGGGGGTGATAATAGACACGCTTTTCTGTTATTCTCAAGTTGCTAATGGATATGTATTAAATCATAATAAAAATAAATATTTAACATCCTGAATCAATTTGCTGTATTATACCAATGCTTACATCACCTCTTTTTAAATTTTGTATTATTAAAATAATACATGCACATAGTTAAATGCTAAATAGTTCAAAAGGATTTTATATTGAAAAACAACCCCTTCCTTCCTCATCTCTTTTCACATTTATCTCCTCTATTAGTGCTGGCAACATTAGCATTTTTCTATTTGTGTTTTTTCCTACCCGTTACTTCCACATCTCTAAATAATATCAAAATATCAAAATGCTCGTAGTATCCAAATAAACATTTTCTTTTTACTTTCTACTATGATAAATGAGGATTCAGCTTGTTTAAACCATCCTACTACCTTTTGCCTCC